>PNEQ01046293.1:0-36905 GCA_003012365.1 Medauroidea extradentata
GAAACAGTTCTATCAAAGTTAGGATCACTACTGCGTACACGTTTCTGTAGTCCGGAAGAACTTGCCATCGCGTGAACAAATACACACTTACTGAGCCTGGGTCTCACAGACCTGGAGCACCGTGTTTACAGGATGACAGTTTCCGGCCGACTGATATCTACACACCCTCACACTCCCCCACTCAAAGTATGAAGGTAACAGGGTTGCCAAACTGCAGTTCCTAAAAATGAAGATGTGGCAGTACAAAACAAATTGGCCAGGGTCTCTCAGACCCAGGTACAGTGTTTAAGGGTTAAAACAAATTTTCTTTTTTTTCTGATACAATCCGTAATTTTTCACTATTTCGCAATAAAGGAGTTTTAAAAATATGAATCTGTCAATAACCACTGGGAAGCTGTAAATATTCACCATTTCCAATTTAGAAATGGCAACCCAACTTTGCAGGTTTTTAATCTTTCATTACTGAGAACTATGACACAAATTATACATTTAGATAATGTGTGCTTGTTTTCATAGATTACAGTGAATCTGTATTTGATGTAATCGCTATCATATTTCCTCTCCAAAGTCATGGGTACAATACACAACTGAAAATAGGATGAACTATCACAACACAAAGATAATTGCTACTACTAAACTGAGGCTAACATACATAAACACAACTCCGCCTTCTCACCTTACGAAGAAAACAAATTTCACTTGCTTTATTCCTAATCTTTTAATTTTTTTCCGCTGCTGATCTTGTAGGTACCTAATATCTGCTGTTTGTGGCGTGACACTCTCAAGTAAAACAATGCGAGGACACAAAAAATTAATGTTATTAATTACAACGTAACATGAAACTCGTCAGCAATATAATACAACAACAATACACATAGTTTCATAAGAAGTGCTGTCAGGACATAGTCGATTAGTATACTCTTAAAGGAGCCCACATAAGTAACAGCAGTAGCACTGAAGCGTATTATAAATCAAGGAAACTAACTGAACTGAAATCTTATCTCGTGTACCACTCTCAAAGTTCTCATGAACCACGTGTGGTTCATGGATCATTGCTTGCGAACCACTGATACAGAACCTGACAGAACGCACCCACAAGCCTTCACATTTATCTTCGACAACGGTAGTTATGATGCGGCAAACGTACTCACTTCTGTTCTTGTGCGAGTTGATCTGTGAGAAAATGTGTGCTGGAGAACACACCAGGTATCCACAATGACAGTTTGCTGTGACAAAGGTCATCAGCTCTTCACAGATTGAGATCCTTCCATCCAAATAAACTTAGTTAAGAGTAAGTGTAAAAACCCTCTCTATCACTCACTCTTTCCTCTCTCTCCTCTCTTCTTTCTCTCCCTCCCACTCTCCTCTCTTACCCCCCACTCTCTTTTTCTCTCTATAAGTACAGTGAACCCTCGATAACTCGGACCTCGATGTCCCGGACTTCATATAACTCGGACGGAATTTTTAAAAAATTTTAATAATTTTTAATTAATTATTTTTTGGTTAAAAGACATAAAAAATCGTTTCTGCTGGATTTAAATTCATCCCATTATATTTTAGAACAGTATTAAACTTTATAAGGAAGTCGTCCATCGCTACTTAGCCTTTAATAACCCCACAGTAAATGTCTGGCTAGTTCCTGTGGTAAAATGTTGCTAGCGAGGCGCGCGACGCGTGAGTTAAGATGCAACGCAGCAGGCCGACCTCTCACTTCTTTATCTTTCCTCCCTCTTGGCCCAGCGAGCCAGGCACGCACGTGTGCCGTAAATAAACATTTCAATGTGGTGCTTGTGATATGACGCTAACTACGGGTTATAATGACACATAAAAAGATCATTATTTTATTCTGGTATTTACAATGAATTCAGGGTTGCAAAACAAATTGTCCCAGACATTAAATAGAAAAATTAAAAGTCATTGCTTTGCATTGCATTGTAGAAAAATTGGTGAGAATGTTTTACGCCCCTTTAACAACAATGTTTTCAAGAGTCGATGTGGGTGGTGAAAGAACAACACAACATCCATGCCCAAGCCGGACACGATGAGTCACGCCCGCTTGTTGATGATGCTCTGTTGATAACGTAACGGCAGCTGGAGAGTTGTAACGTTTTAAGCGTGAATCGGATTTGTTTATATACTACTTCACGGTAAATAATAGCGTACATATAGTGGACCGTAAAATGTAAACGTCTTATGCGGGGTAATTTTAAACAATTTTCAATGAGTGACACACGTGAATGGATTAACAAGATATTGTAGTCTTAATTTTTCCATTTTACTTTACACCGACAAAATCTTTTTCTTTATTTTAGAAGAAATGTTTATGTTATGAACGAGTAAATATAGAAAAAAAAAAAATACATTTGTTATATTCTACACCAAAAAAAAATTTAGAAGGTAATTTTTTGAAAACCTTTATAGTGGCCGCACCTCATTATTTGGGCCTAAAATTTGGTCTAAAATATGTGTCGATTACGCGAGTAAATACGGTAATTCTGTAGAACATGATTAAAATTTTATTGCTTTATAATATGACAATTTGTGTAAGAATACAGCTGTAAATTATGTGTTCTATGATGCAATTTACATACATAAAATTATATTTTAAAATTAGTAGTGTTAAAATATGTTCACATAATATACAGTGACCGAGAAGGATTGTAAATTACAGTACAGTTTTTATTCATGTATACGAGGAAAATTATTTTAATACCTTTGTAACTTTGAAGGAGGGTAGAGTAACTATCAGGCTAGCAGTTGGCTGCTGCCCCTACGCTGTAACATACGGACGTAAGGCATTTTTCAATGTAAACATCTTGTGTGAGATGCGTGTGGTCACGTGTGGCATTTGTATTGCATGAGACTGTACCGGTTGACCTTGACTACTTCTGCTCGCAACCTCCCTAGCTTATCTCCAACGATCATTTCTTATCTTTCTCACATGTGCACGCACATTGGCTGTCGCCAGCCAGACAAAAACTTTTATGTGATAGAAGCGTGCCTGGTGCCAGCTTCTAGCACAGAGATAAAAAAAAGGATCAGTCAGAAGTAGCAGCATAAAAAATAAATAAAAATCTGACTGCCCACATTGTTTGACATTCTTTTATAGTCCTCCACGTTACATTAATTTTCCCACTGCATGGTGGCCCTCCCGTAACTTGATACGATAGTTAAGTACAAAACAGTATTTATTGCAGCCTCCTTTGCTTGTAGAAATAATAGCGTACTAATTTCTTCGCATTTCTTGTGATTAATGACTGATTACCCCACCTCTCCGGACACCCCTCGATAACACGGACAAATCGTAAGTCGGACAGCTTCTCCCCCCTTTTAGTCCGAGTTATCGAGGGTTCACTGTGTATATATATATATATATATATACACATACACACACACATATATGTGTATATAAAATCAACCGTAATGTGAAGTATATGTTGCAGGGGCCTGAAGGTTGCAAGTCAATTCCCTAAATCAGAATTGCAATATATTTGAAGTCTTGTTTTAACAGAATCAGCTCAAGAAAAAATTTACAAGTTTCCCTTTGTAAATATATCTCTTAATTACGATAAATAAATTGCAAAGACAATACCTTAAAATTCGCTGGAGTTAATTGAGACAGGATGGACTGCATATTATACTAATACATGACACTTTCGTGGGTAAGACCAAAATTATAAGTCCAAATGGTAAATTATTTTTAGATGATATTGATTGCACACATTTACTTGAAGTAATTTGTTGGAAACTTAAATGGAAGTTCTGCACCAATTAAGTTGTTAGCAACAGCTGGGGTTGTATTTTGCTATTGTATGTTACTGACACAACTGTAAAGACATTTCTCAATAAGTTTTCTGCAAAGGATTTCGGAAGCTATGTTTTCTAATTAATTTACATTTGTAGTGCGTACGAGCATTATTCAGTTCGATCAGCATAACATAAAAAAATATTATTTCAAGTTTTGCCGTTCCTTTAATTATATTCTGCACTCAATAATGCAAAATGTAATGAAATATTGGGATTTGCATTTCAGTTCACATTCACACATCATGCAGTTTTCGTCATTATTATTCTATTATAGCATTTTAGTGTTGTATAATGTATATTGTATATTCCACTTTCACTACGTTTATTCCATGCATTTCCAGATCATTATATACATTTATTGAACGTCTAGATTTCAAGCATAAGCCATGCCTTATAGATTACAGTAATCAACGTTTCACCTAACATTGCAAGGCGACTCTGCATTAAGTGTTGTATTTTAATTATAGGTGCCAAGTCGTCTAATAGGACAAGGGAAGTTCTCAAACTGTCTCATGGACAGTCAATCATTATCATTCACTTCTGTTGCAGCTGCCATTCGTTGATGGTCTATTCTGATTGGCTGCTATGCTTGCCATGTTTATAACCTGGCAGGTAATTTTGTCAGTTTATTGAAGAGCGAACCACAGGTTTTATTTAGCTTATGTCCATCATCTTGGTATTGGCATTTTAATCATGAAGTACTGAATAAAAAAAATTTCCGAAAATGTCTTACTTAACAGTATTCCTCTATAAGTTATACATAGAATACACTTTGTTTTTCGGTTTTATCTTTAAGGCTAATTCCTTCCAATAAATTATTTAAACACTTGTTTTATTTTTAAACTCCACACTACAAACTTGGCAGGTGGACTTAAACATATATTTTTGCGGTAGACTGTACCAAACATGTCCTTTGCCCCTATTAAATACACTATTACTTTTGTCTTCAGAATACAGACTCTACAGTAATTTACTATACCTATGTCCTCGTATTTATCTCTGATTCTGGCGAGGCAAACTGTTTGCACACCTCTCGAGCCATATCACTCGAAAAGTGAGTTTTTCCATCGTGAAATTATTTATACATGGTTTCTCTTCATAATTGTATTGTTACGTAATATAGATTTTTGTAACTGCTGCCGAACTTTCATAGCACAGTGTGGTTGGAACACTTGTCAATGGTGTGACAAGTAATGGGTTCGAATCCTGCGTAAGACATTGTTGTCAAATTAAGTTAAGTCATGTTATTTTACAGTTTCCTGGCACACTTACAGGCATGAAAAGTTGGGATCCTAACTAATTTCTGAATGTATTTTATTATTCAATGAAACAAAAAAAAACGTTGCTTTGTGCTTATTGAGGACAAAGCCATGGCTACATTATATATTTAAGAGACTAGAGATTGAATAAACTGGTTAACATATCAATGCTCAAAGTCAATAGTTGGTCCTGGTTTTAAGGGGACAACTGAGAATCATAGGCAATAGCTACTGAAATAATTTTGAAATTCAACCCCTCACGGTTACATAATCATGTGAATGTGTTTTTAATAGTTCTTATGTATCTTTCATACCTGTTGAGATACAGATTTGTTCTTGATTCAGAATTAACATATAATTTCAAAGTTACTTAAATTAACGTCAGAGGTTTTGGGGTCTCGAAAGATATTTAAGAAGTGTTTTATTGGTTTTTTGTAACACTTATTATTTGAAATAAAACATATGAGTTAGAAAAAGAAAGTGTTTTGCAATGATGATATGTGCAGCGCTAAAAACGAACTTTTAAATTCACTCTTGTTGACATGAGAAACAACTGTTTCTCATGCTGCCAGTTTTACGGAGGTCGTCCAAGTGTCAGATGAAAATGATAAAAATAAATGGTAATGAGTCAAAACAATTTCCAATAACTTCGATTGAGTCTGGTAGTGCAATCCACTGTATGTGCAGTTGAAGGGTTTTCAGTAGCTACTTTTTTTATTTTCAAGTGTCTTTACATTCATGGTGAATATAAAAAAAATATTTATGGTTCTTTCTTGCCCAATATAATGTTCTCAAATATTTTTGAACTTACACATTATTGGTTGATAAGCTGTTTCTTCATTTTATAATCCTACAAAGGCATTTATTGTGGTTATAGTGGAATATTTATTGTGCCATCATAATGTGATCCCTAGTACTATCACATGACAAGTTTACTAGTGCTTTGATATTCTTGGCATTGCTATCAATTTTATGATTTGTTTATTTACAACATGTACTGTACATCATGAATTAGTTACCTAGAGAAACACTTTACAGCATGCTACAATAACCGTAAATATTACAAAAGAATCAACATGAAAAGCCAAGAACAAATGAATACAAAAACTGCTAGGATAACCGAATAAAAGGATTTCGCCTACCATGCGTTATAAATGTGTTACAGCATCACAGTATGTTTGCACAGACAGTTATTTTAACAAAACTATTTCGCACGACAGCATCACAGTATGTTCGCACAGACAGTTATTTTAACAAAACTATTTTGCACGTGCTCATTGTGCCAAGATATGAACACAAACAGATTTCAGGCAAAGGTGAAATGTCATTATTAGAACGCCATTTTCTTTGAAAGCATTGTTTCTAAGCCCTCCTACATAACTAAAAATGGGCAATTGAGAAGGCCGTATTTAAAAATGTACTTACTTGATGTATGTGAAACTCAGATTGATTGATGCACTGAACTTTTCTACACACTTTCCACCAATTAAACTATAGTCACAGCTTAAGTGAGTCCTCCCTTGATGCATGGACGATGTTGCAGCATGTCACGTGTATTATTTTTTACGCGAAACCGCTTAACTTATTTATATTACATTTTTCTACGAAAAGATCACACAATTTGAAACTACGCATCTATAATATTAAAAAACTCAGCATTCTTGTTAGAAACATGATTTTTGGACCTCTTAAAGATGCTAAAAACAGCTTTTTTTAATACTGTTGTAACTCCGAAAATACCGCCTGAATTCATGATGTGCAAATCAAAAGGCCTGCATTGGCATTTGCTTAATACTCCCCAATATAAAATTTTTGGATCACCGCTTAAAGTCCCATAGGGAAAAGACTTAAAAGAAAACGACGTTAGTTCGACGCGCTGTAAATAGAGGCGATATGCCTCCCGTCAACTGTTGTACTCTGGCTCTTATCTCTTCGCTGTTCCCACCCGTCAAACGTGGGAAATTGTAATCTGTGAAGACACCTCATAAAGTCCCTTAGTAAAAAGTGATAGCTGGAAATATTTTCCACTAGTTCAATGCATAGCTCGTAGTGGAGAAGCGGTACATGATGTGCCCTTCAAGGTCGTCCATATATAGTTCCATCACTTTTGAGTGTGTAACTTGCAGGTAGGCGGAATTCTTATTAAAAATCAAGAAAGCAGTAGTTAAGAGAAACACGTGTATACCGAACGTCTTTGTCTGGTATCCTGCGGACTTGCCCAGTTGACAGTGAGACCTCACTTCCGCCAACAAAGTGGGACTGGAGAAACTCCTCTGTTCTTGGGCAAGCACTCTGCAACCCTCTCCTGCTGCTTCTCTCCGCCACGTTTACCTTGCCAAGCTTTGCACATTTTAGGCATAGTAGATATGTAGGCCTACATAGTTTAAGGACTATGTTAAAAAAATAATCAACTTTCTAACGGTTAACAGGAACCGCAGTGGCCGATAGGTTAGACCTCTTGCCTCCCACTATGGCGATCCGGGTTCGATTTCCAGCGGGGTTCATCCCCGAATTTTTGCAGGTGGCAATTGTGCTGAACGATGCCGCTGGTCGGCAGGTTTTCTCTGGGATCTCCCGTTTCCCCTGCCAGTTCATTCCGGCGCTGCTCCATACATCATGTCACCCTTCACCAGCGCTAAAGGCCTTGATGTTAAGCACTGACCAAAACCTCTTCATTCACTCTAACCATTTACAAACATATTTCGCCAACTTGAGAACAAATTTGTTCTAGTACCAACATTTAGGTCAAGTATCTAGAAGATGTGCAAAAAAAATCTATTAACCTACTCACATCTGATAGGCATCTCTTATATTAAGAGAAACAAATGATACTCTCACTTAGAGCGAGTGTCCATTAAACAAGTGTCCACATCCGTGTGTCAACCAACACTCGTCGTAATGGACATGTCTCTCTATAATTAAATTTTTCCGACCTGTGTCTTTAAACGAGGATATGCTGATTGATAAACGGGACCTTCTGATGTCACAATGTTATCCGTATGTGTTAGTGTGTGTGAGGTAGGAGTGGAAAGGTTGCCGCTGACCAATGCATGTAATACATTATCGCCTCTCCATGCAAGCCACTCAGATGGCGTGCAGTGTTTTATTACTATCATTTTTCATATAGGACTTTAAGCAGTGGCCTCATTATTTTATTTATGGGCAGCTTGTTTCTACAGTTGTGTTTTTATTTGGCCATTTTGAGGGTTCCAAAAATAATGTTTCTAATAATTGTGCCGAATTTTTAAAACTTCAGTGACATAGTTTGAAGTGTGCCTTATTTTTGTAAGTATACATATATAATGTGCGCTAAATAGTTTAATAAAAATAAGGAATAATCGGAACTCACTGCAATGCATCTGAAGCGCAGGTAGGGAGACCCCTTAATAACCATCATTGTGAATTTGACTAAGGTTGGTGGAACCGGCCGCAAGGTCACCATCAGTAATTTTAGTTCATTCGTTGTAGAAGCTTCATTCATCTACTCAGGTTTACCCTGCTCAGGAGCAGGTTAGATAGCCGCCATCAGATGTTATACAGAAAAGAGCACGTAGAAAGTAAATGAACACAGGCTCAAGCGTGTGTACATAAAAAAATATGTTGTAAGGTGTTTGAGTGCATGCACTCGACAAGTATGATGTCAGAATGTAGTATTATTGTTGGACGAGAAGCCTGGAGGAGTTTATCAAATAAAAATGCCATCAAATAATTTAATTCATGTAGGGAACAAAGTATACAATTATTAACTATAAAGACTTATCCTAAACATATAAATTTCTAACATTTAAAATTTAGTTGCAAACAAAATTCTCAATTAGTGTAAAAATCAGTGGTTATGTACAATAGAACTTTCATTCTGTGATCTAAATGTTTCGTTGGCTCCAGCATTTTTGTACAGTATACAAGTTCACAATATTGTAATGCCATTTGCGTATACTGTACAAGATATTCTGCACTGCTCTAACCTGGTCTAATAATACATGTTTGCCAAATCGTCGACTGAAATATATCGCTTATGCTGATTTTGCCTCAATTCTTTAGTGAATTAACTGACAATTGTCACTTGTATTAACAACATTTAATTTTTTCCTCACAAATTAAAACATATTCCAAATACATTTTATTAATTTCAAACATTGTGTAGTATTTTTATTTTAATAAAGTTGCATTTAATTATTTACTCACACACCAATTTCAACCTTACAGTTGATTTTACATTGTATGAATCTTCTGCATTACATTATGTTTTCACATTTACAGCATCAACGTTTGTTTATTTAAAATACTGGTTTTTACTAATTAATTGGGCATTCTATGTGGCAGTTTTTCCAATGGTGGATGATCATTTATGTGACCATTGCTGTTTTTTTACCTCGTTTAAACTAGAGGCATCTTTCAGAACCAAACACAACTTTTGTGAAATTGATTTTTTACCCCACGAAGCTGTACTCTCAATGATGTGAAATGTGTTTTTAATTGTACTACACTAATCACCTTTGATGTGTACAAATTTTGTTCCACATAGAGCATTACTTTTTCCACAATCAGTAAATGCTTTGCTCAGGGTAGAGTATAGCCAAATTTTCTTTAAAAATTTCATAAGTTTTTGACTGTTGTGAATTGGATTATACAAGTTTGGTTTATTTGGAACATCTTGGGCCCCTCTATCACTTGCCTCTTTGTTGAAGTCTACTCACATAACACCCTGTATTCACGTACCGTGTGTCTACATATTTATAAAATGACATGTTTTCTGAAGTGTAAAAGTTGAACAATGTTTGGCATCTAATTTAAAAAATTTATTTTTATGGAGCCAATGCCCACAGACTTTTTGGTACAGCTTAGCGGCCAACAAACAGCATTTTGAAACAACTTCTAGTGTTCGTGTTAGATTGGCACAGTATTAAGCTTGGGGGCAAACAACACTAAATTAACACCGACTCTTTAACATGAATGTGCTGTCTGAAATTAAATTATTGCAACTGGAACAAAGTTTCGTGGCAATTTGTATATGTTCTTTTAATGGATGCAAACAACTTTTTTTGCCTTAAAGATATAACATATTTTGCTTTAAAAGTGTTTTGTTGAACATGAATTACTGATATCAAAGGACGTACCAATATGTTGCAGCTGCACTAAATGGCATTGAACTACATTAATATTAATATACTACATTAATATTAATATACTGTCCACGTGTCAGCTCTGAGGCACTGGTGTGTATGCATGTTTCATTTTGGGGGTTTGTGTATATGATATACTGATATTTGGCACCACAAGAACAGTATTGAGAAAACTATAGGAAGAGAACAGAGGGAATTTCTTGCATTACTCAGAAGGCTGTGCAAACTTTCCATAAACTATAGATAAAACTGTACTCCAACAGTTCTCTATTTGCTGAACTTTTGATCACAATTTGTCTTAGTAAAATCATACATTTTAGCCGGTTTGGTTACACTGTTAAAGAAAGAGGATGAGTTGTAGTAGACAGAGGCTCAGAATTATGCTTTCAATAAGATTAAAACTGTTATTTTTACGAACATTGAGTAATAATGTGGTTACTGACAAGTAATGGGCGCGCAAACGTTCTGGCTCAATTTGGAGCAAAACCAGCATAATGTGCATTTGGTTAGCATGCTCCCCACAGCCAAAGGTGGTGCATGGCCTCTGATTGGCCGAGAAGTGTCATTAGGGAGCATGTCCTGTGTTGTGGTTGGTTGTGGAAGGCTTTTGGTATAAATAGTATTTAAGCGCCATGAGGGCTGTGCTGACCTGCCAACCATTCCTATTTTTCCAGAAGTCTTCCGGAAGTATCCATTTTGTACGATTGTATGGAAATATTTACATTCTTCCGATTTTTTGTCTGAATTGACTTGTACACAATTGTTTCTAACTTTGTAACCATTGGTAGTCTTGCTTGCACATCTCACCCTCGATGCAGACTTACTACTGGGCACCTGTAAGCATCTGTTTGCTCCAAAAGAAGACATGGAATGAGACTGTACATTGGAGAGGCGTGGGAAAATGAGATATCCCTGAGAAAACTTGCCAACCAGCGACATTGTCCGGCATGATTCCCAAATGCGAAAATCTGGGGACCGACCACACTGGGAATCGAACCTGGATTGCTTTGGTGGGAGGCGAATGCTCTAGCCACTGCACCAACTGTGGCCCCAGAGAAGCATCAAAGTGAGATTTTTAATCATTATGGTAACTATGATATTTTTAGTATTTTATATTTTGCAATTCAAATTTCTAATTGTTTTATACATCTACAATAATCCAAATCCAGCAATGTATGTTTTAGGCACCAATACACAATTATGAAGTTTAATGTAAATTGATTAAGGAGTTTGGATGTTGTAACATAATGAATTTTGTATAAAATACAAAACAAAATTATCTAAATCTTAAACACTGATTGAAGGCAAACTGTCTAATCATAGAGAAATTTTTTATGAAGTTGCTATGACTTTAAGGAATACTTCAGCCGAAGTATACTATTGTAACTAATTTAATGAAATTTTCGTTGCACATTATTTCATGTTAAAATGTTCATAATCAATTTTAAATTTTTTTTTTTTTTTTTTAATCCTGTCGGTGTTCTGATTTTATCACTGTTGATATGAAACTACAAAAGCCATACAAACCCCTGAAAACATGAATAATTTTTTTTTGCACTTTTAACAACCTCAACATAGTTTCCTTCTGTAAATATTAATTTAATAAAATATAGTCATATATTGTGGGTTTCAGTTAAATGCAAATGCATGCTGAAAAACTTGTAGAAGAACAAGTTTTTTTTATATATATTTGCTTATAAAAAGTTATAAGGCTAAAACAAAAAAAAACAAAAAATAGGCCTAAGTGTTAATTTTTTTTTACTTAGTTACGTTCACTTGCATGTATATATTCAGTTTCATCTCTAGTGTTCCGCTTCTGATTGCTGTTATTTTTCTGTATGGGTGATGAGAAGGAATTGAAGAGTCATGGTTGTGGTGGGAATTACTATGCTAGGTATTATAAAGTTGTTGCTCAGAGCTCAGAATTGTGCAGTGTTTATAATTCCGTCAGTTATTCTGAATTAATGGTTATTTTAACAGCTCGAAAATAGTATGTCACCATCATTTTACTTGAGTTTTATTAGTATGGGGTTTTATCATTGTAAGTAAGGCTTCTTTTTTTTAAAGCATTTAATATTGAATAGTGATATACAGAATTCAACCGAATAACAAAAGTACAGAACAGGAATAAAACAAAATACTAAACTTAGTATATATTAAAACATTTAGTAGCTAAGCAAACAAAATTGAAACAGGAGGGTATTTGAAATTAAGAGTATATTAACTAACAAAATAAAATATGTGTTAATAAAATTTATAATGTTGTATGTTATCAAATATAATTCAGCTAATGAATAAACAAATGTTCCCATGCCTGATATACAGTGAACCCTTGATAACTCGGACCTCGATGTCCGAGACTTCGGATAACTCGGACAGAATTTTTAAAAAAATTTTTATAATTTTTAATTCATTATTTCTTGATTAAAAGACATAAAAAATTTTTTTCTGCTGGATTTAAATTCATCACATTATATTTTAGAACAGTATTAAACTTTATAACGTAGTCGTCCATCGCTACTTAGCTTTTAATAATCCCACAGTAAATATCTGGCAAGTTCCCCTTGGTAAAATGTTGCTAGTGAGGCGCACGACGCGCAAGTAAAGATGCAACGCAGCAGGCCGACCTCTCACTTCTTTATCTTTCCTCCCTCTTCGCCCTGCGAGCCAGGCACGCACGTGTGTCGTAAACAAACATTTCAGTGTGGTGCTTGTGAAATGACGGTAACTACGGGTTACAATGACACATAAACGGAAAATTATTTTGTTCTGGTATGTACAATGAATTTAGGGCTGCAAAACAAATTGTTCTGGACATTAAGGAAAAATTAAAATTCATTGCTTCACATTGCGATGTAGAAAAATTGGTAAGAGGGTTTTACGCCCCTTTAACAACAATGTTTTCAAGAGCCGATGTGGGTGGTGAAAGAACAACACAACATCCATGCCCAAGCTGGACACGATGAGTCACGCTCGCTGGTTGATGATGCTCTGTTGATAACGTGACGGCGTCTGGAGAGTTGTAACGTTTTAAGCGTGAAATAATAGCGTACATGTAATGGACCGTAAATTGTAAACATCTTATGCGGGATAGTTTGAAACGATTTTCATTGTGTGATGCACGTTAATGGATTAACTAGATTTTGTTGTCTTAATTTTTCCATGTTTACTATACACCGACAAAATCTTTTTCTTTATTTTAGAAGAAATGGTCACGTTATGAACGAGTAAATATAGAAAAAAATTTACATTTGTTATATTCTACACCAAAAAATTTTAGATTGTATTTTTTTAAACCCCCTATAATGGCCGCACCCCATTTCTTGGGCCTAAAATTTGGTCAAAATTATGCTGCGATTACGCGAGTAAATACGGTAACTCTGTAGAGCATTTTTAAAATGTTATTGCTTTATAATATGACAATTTGTGTAAGAATAAAGATGTAAGTTATGTGTTCTATGATGCAATTTACATACATAAAATTAAATTTTGAATTACTAGTGTTAAAATGTGTTCACGTAATGTACAGTGACCGAGAAGGTTTGTTAATTACAGTACCGTTTTTATTTGTGTATACGAAGAAAATTATTTTTGTACCTTTGTAACTTTGTAGGAGGGTAGAGTAACTATCAGGCTAGCAGCTGGCTGCTGCCCCTACGCTGGGACGTATGGACGTAAGGTATTTTTCAATGTAAACATCTTGTGTGAGATGCGTGTGGTCATGTGCGGTGTTTGTATTGCATGACACTGTACCGGTTGACCTTGACTACTTCCGCTCGCAACCTCCCTAGCTTATCTCCAATGATAATTTCTTATCTGTGTCACATGTGCACGCACATTGGCTGTCGCCAACCTGACAAAAACATTTATGTGATGGAAGGGTTCCTTGGTGCCAGCTTGCAGCACAGAGATAAAAAATGTATCAGCCAGAAGTAGCAGCATAAAAAATAAATAAAGATGTGACTGCCAACATGGTTTGACATTCTTTTATAGTCATCCATGTTAGCGTTAATTTTCCCACTGCATGGTGGCCCTCCCGTAACTTGATACAATAGTTACGTACAAAACCGTATTTATTGCAGCCTCTTTTGCTTGTAGAAAGATAGCGTACTAATTTCTTCGCTTTTTTGGGATTGATCACTGATTACCCCATCTCCCAAGACACCCCTCGATAACACGGACAAATTGTAACTCGAACAGCATCTTCCCCCTTTTAGTCAGAGTTATCGAGGGTTCACTGTAATACCATTAAGAAGGAATATAGGAGTTAGCAGAAGAAATCATTTAGCACCATCTTAAAAACATTACAGCTGTATTGTAATTTATTATAATTTATATTTTTTTTTACTAGGATGAAGACAAAGTTGGCTTGAATCGTGAAGAAATAATATTTCAGTATGCATTTCGCTGTGCATTAAGTGTACTGGCCATAGCTTGCCCTTGTGCATTAGGCTTAGCAACACCAACAGCTGTCATGGTGGGAACTGGTGTAGGTGCACTGAATGGTATACTCATTAAGGGAGCAGAGCCTTTGGAAAATGCCCATAAGGTGAGAGAAGTACTTTTGTAATTGGTTATTTATCTTATTTCAATTTTCTCAGAATAAACATCTGAGCTTGACTATTGTTTATCACTACAACAAAGCATAACTCCTCATTCAAAACCATATGTCACCAGTGTGTTGTATTCTACAGTGCTTTACAATGGTGCCACTGCAAATAAAAAATTTTCTCAGCACATTCTTGCCATCTTAAATATTGTTGAAAATACTACATTTGGTTTGCTAGACTTGAAGTCATGTCATGTAATTCTTTATTACCATTTTAAGCTAAGATCTTATTTTATGATTTAGTCTCCGAACCTGTGAACTAAATAAGTAATGATATTAAAAATCAATTTGTAACTTAAAAATATCAATGTGTTAGAATAGATCATTTCATGTAAAGCAGTGCCCTGGGCTGTTGCTGAAGACATTGTGTAAATATGTCAGTTTTATTTACAGAAACACTTTAGTCTGAAGGTGAAATATTTAAATTGTTTACTGGTAATAGCATTAACGACAAAATGAAAAATATATTTTATTTTGCATGAGGCATTGCAAATGTGTTTATTGTGTTTCTTAGAATATCATCTAATTAACTTCAGAAAAATGAATTTTCTGTAACTAAAAAAGGCAATTGCTGGATGTTATTGTGCTTGAATTTTTTTACGTGTATAGATAATTAGTTGCCCAAAGAAATCATTATGTGTTTTCTCTCTCTAATTTATTTTTCATCACTATTGAGATTTTTATGTGCTTATAACCTATGTATATAGTATTCATTAGCTGAGGAATTTTGAGAGTACATTGTAAATGTAACTTTTTTGTGAAACTTTCAGTTTCACTATAATCATTATACACATGTATATATGTGTGTATGTTTGTTTATATACATACAGGATGTCCTGAAAATACCTTCAGATATTTACACAGGTTGTAATATGCAACAAAAGAAGACGATAACATACTGTACACTGTTCACCTGAACTCAGTCTTTAGGGTGTTATGACCAGTGTTAAAGATAAACCTTTAAAACCGTATTTTCCCAAAATATGGGAAACTACGCTACGTACAAAAACATTATTGTCAGTATTGCTTAATGCTATTGGGATTGTCAAACCAACAGCATATGGTGTTTGATACCTTCCACCATTAGGAAAATAGCAGGGGTGGCTACACACTGATTGCATACAACTTTTTTACCGTCAGGTTTTCCATACATTTGAAAGTGGTTTGTTGAGTAATGTTACCTGTGTAACAAAAAAGGTGCTCCTGTTGCAACTGTGTAGGAGCCATCGCTTTCGTTAAAATCACAAATGAAGCTGCAGCGGTAGTCCCAGAAGTAACTATTAATAATTATTATGTCGATGTTAAACACTGTAGTGCACACATCTAATTTCACATTCACGAAGCATTGTGTGTGATCGTAGGCAAACAGCCACCAGGTTATGGTGTAGTACACGTAGTGTCCATGAACACCATGTCCCTGAAGTAACATCCACAACAGGTGCTTGATGTGACTGCCATCCATAACAATGTAGCCAGCTACCCTATGCTGCATGGACTCACTGATTCGTTGGAACATCCCTGGTTGTTGCCAGATTGCTTCGCAGGCATGGAACATGCGTTCCCATAGCATATCCACATCATGTATGGGGACTGTATACACCATGAACTTAAAAGTCCCCCCCAGCCAAAAGTCTAAAGGGTTAAGATCAGGGGAACGAGCAGACCAATGTACTGGCCCTCCCCGATCTATTCATCGCTCATGAAAGGCCAGTGTTAGCTCTCTCAGTACCTGTAGCTGAAAATGGGCTGGTGCCCCATCATGCACGAACCAAATGTGTAGGAATTCTTGTAGTGGGACATCCTCCAGCAAACAAAGGTAAATGGCTTTGAAGAAGGTTACAATACCTAGCACCAGTCAACGTGTTGTGTAAAACGTAGGAAGATACAAGTCTGTCTCCGTAAATGCCTGCCCGAACATTGATACTTAACCTGTGGTGGTGTCTTCTCTCGTCAGTTGTGTGAAAGTTTGCATCAGCCCACGCATGAGTATTATGGAAATTAACGATACCTTCTCTTGTAAAACCCACCTCATCTGTGAACAACACCTTCACAGTGAAATGCAGATAATGTGCACAGATTTGGAGAAACGTCTGGCTGAATTGCAGTCTGGCTACCCGATCGTGTGGCAGCAGAGCCTGGACACGCTGCACATGGTAGGGATACAGTAACTGACCATGGAGGATTTTCCACACGGCTGATTTTGCAGCAACTTCAGCGTCAGCTATCCGTCAAACACTCATTCCAGGATTCACCTCCACATGTTCTAATACCCGATGTTTCATATACGGTGTGCAATTTGTTCGCAGTCTCCCACGATCCCGTGTGTGTGGTGCAAAGGATCCATATTTGAAAAGGTTCTGGAACTGGGTACTAAACATCTTTTCTGATGGTGTATGTGCCTGTCAGCTGCTTCCATATGCCTGCCCGTTGCATACTACAACCTATGTAAATATTGGAAGGTATTTTCGGGACATACTATATATATATATATATATATATATATATATATATATAAACACTTTTCAAATCTTGTAAATGAATTTCTTATTTTTCAGGCGAAAGTGATTGTATTTGACAAGACTGGTACCATTACACATGGTGTGCCTACAGTGTCGCAGATTTGCATGTTTGTTGATGATAATGTTTGTTCATTGACCAAGCTCCTTGCTGTTGTTACTACTGCAGAGGTTAATAGTGAACATCCAATAGCCTCAGGTATGTTAATTAATTTTATAGCGTTATTCAATCTTATCTCGTCTAATTAAATGTTGTGATGTGTTCCTCTGTGTTATAAAACTAAGTGAAGCGGTCAGCATGTTCTTTAACTTGAATTTCAATTTTTGTAATGCAAAATAGCTTATGTTTGTTTTGTGTGCATGACATATATTTTTATACTAGTGTACTGTATATCCTACCTTAATTTCATGTTATCATACTGAAAATTGTAGCACTGTAGGAAACTGAATTCAGTAGACTAACGTTTTACTCGAAGAGTAATATTTAACTGTATTGTGTTTGTTGCATAGCAGCAGTTAACTTCATTGAGATGTCTTATTTAATCCTCCTTTTAATTTGTCTCGGTTACTAAACAGGTATCACCTTGTATAATTTTTCATCTATACAATTATTTGTTGCATTTCACTTTCTGTTTATCAATATACAATGCTGTCAGTATATTACTAGTGTACCAATCTAGTAAGGATAGGGAACATGACAAAATTTTGTAACAGTGGCAAGAAGTGATAGATACTTTGGACTGTCACTGTGCTCATTAGTATCGACTCTTAATTTCCATATAATGATTTTACATGGTCACTAATATGATACATGATTGTTAGCACACCGAAATATAGATTAAATAGTTTTGTTCCTGTAGCATCTGGATTGGTGTGCTGTAAACAGTATGCAAATAAATAAAAATTGCATGCCGGACTGAAAAAGGACAATTAAAATTTTGAGAAAAATTAATTGTGGTTGCACACATGTACATTTGTTACAAATAAAATTTACTGTCAAATTAACTTAACTAAAATTTTAATTTTCAAATATATTTTTCATATTTGTTTAACTAAGCCATTCTGAAGCTGAAATAAGAAATACAGCTATGCAAATTAACACTACTTGCATAATAATTATTTGAGTATCTATGATTGTTTATGTGGTTTAATTTTCAGTGTTTATACTACATAGCATTATAAGTATATGAGGCTTACACTACCTTTGTTATGATAATAATCAGTGTAAGTGAGAGTCAGATATTGCCATATTGCCACAAGGAATAAACTGCTTGCAAATACGAGGCACTTGTCACAGTCACTGCAAGGAACAAAAGGCACGGCTGTTGGCAAGGTCATTTCGTATTGTGGCGAGGAACAATGGCACAGCCAGTAGCCAAGTTGTTCAAATGAATAGACTGCATTATGTGAATCAAACAGGTGCTAGACAGTGATGTCACAAGGGCAGGCATTTCTTGTTCATTGCAAAGATTATGCGCGTTGCTGCTATCCTAGTCATTTTTCGTAATTTAGATGGAAGAATTTGTGGAGGACATTTTTTTAAGTACATATAATATGGGTGAAACTATTATGTACTTTTTTATTACTAATCAACAACGGTTTACATTAAAATTTTGAAAATCGCAAGCTAAAAGTCTAAAAGTAATGGGAACGAAAAGCTAAGTTTCTCACAGGTACATTTTCATGATTATAGTTTTATAACAGAAATGAAACTTGGCCTCGTTAATAATGACTGCAATATACCACCAAAAAATGCAAAATAATTTATTTTGTTTAGTATAATGTGTGCCAGGCAGCGTCCCTTCCGTTACAGCCCATCGGTGCACTGAGCACTTCTGTACTGCCTGAGCAACAGGTGGCAGCCCTGCCAGTACTGCCTCCTGATATGAGAACATATCTGATAGCACCGCCCCAAAGGTCCTTGAGGCCATGACGCTTCCTAGGATGCCAAGAACGGACTTGGACAGTGTGGTTACACAACCAAACTAGTGTCCAATGTTTGCGTGCACCCCATTCACCCATATTACAAAAGACACACAAAGTGCTTTCCACTTGGTAACCACACAATGAGAGAAACAAGGGAAGGTGAGACACCTTCTTACTAATTACCTAGGAAAGAGGTAACCGTGTTAAGTTAACTAAAAATAACTCTCCCCTGAGAATGTACGTGTTAACATCTATATGGTGTTATTTTGATTGAGCTATTTTCTGCATCAAAGATCCTATTTGTGAGTTTCTTGTTGTTGAACCTATGAATGTGTCCATAGGATGTTTTTCTGTTTTTGCTGATCTTGTCTGTGAGTCTGCATGTTTGTATAATTCTTTGGTGGCTATCTTCATTCATATACTATTTCTGTGTACTGCCTTAAAGATATTTCTGGGAATTGTAGAGTCTAATTTGTCTTGCTCTGGGATGTCTGATGCTCCGATTGTTGTCGTTTCTGATTTTTTAAATTTTACATATATTAAACCAGATGTTTCTTTAACTTTTTTGAATAATAATAATTGTAAATTGGGATGATTTGTAAAAAAATTTATTTTTTCTGTTAACATTTGTTAAATTGCATGTTAATATTTGAGTCATTTACTAGACTAAAACTTAGTTAGTCTTTAAATATACCATACCCAATTTATGCAGTTGTCCATCCAGTAATGGTGCTGGTGCATTTTTTAAAATTTACTATAATGTGTTATGGACCAATTAATTGAAAGTTGTGTTCTGAACAAGCATTTCTAATTACTTGGTTTGCACCAGTTCTTGTAGTGGCGTGTAGTAGTAATATGAGTAGCAATGCCTGAGTGTGATAAGTGTCAGTGGTGCCCACAGTAAGGTAACTTGATGTCCTCAAGCACTGTCCTATCTATTTTAATGAACTATAGACAACCAAAATCAGGATAGCGTCCTCCTGAATGTGAATCTAAGACATTATCATTGTGCCAACTCACTCTGTATAATAGAAAATGTAGAATGTGGAAAATAGTCACTTAATGATATAATTTTTATCACTTCACACCAGTGGCTTCACACCAACCCCCCTACCTAAGCCACATGCAAGGGTAGCTTTTCGCCCCTTATCTTTCAAGTCTTCCTGAAAATACACTACTGTCTAAAATTCTAACTACATATGGTGAAAATGTAATCAGTATCACTGTATGTCACTCATGTGCTGCAAGCAAACATTTTTCTTACCATAGTAATACGAGAAGGATGATGGTAAGATAATTTTAAAAATTGAACCTATTCCACCTACCACTTCCCACTCTGTTGCGTCAGATAACACAATCTCTACAGGGTAAGGGCGCCCCAAGCCGCTAGGGTGGACTGTAGGGGTTTACCCAGGGACGGGATACAGAGTTCTGACCACTGAGCTCAGAAGCTGAAAACATTGCATGCTGGGTAGCCCTAGGCTGGAACACAGGCCTGGCGTAGGCAGGACGGATGAATAGCCACGTGGTTACAGAAAACCCCGATTCGCGGAATTGAATGTATCCATATCCCTGACAAACTACGTACAACCCTAGCAATGTTTATGGATCACAATAATAACAACGAACCAATCACTTGAACTGAGGATCGTGCCGATGCGCACCGATTGGTGCGGCAACCATGTCGCTCAAACAACACTTTCAACACCCTTAAATTACTACATGAACTCTGGACAAATTACATAGAACCCTGAACAAAAAAAAATTTGACAATGGTGGATGTAACATCCTTAGACCTCACCCTACTGCCGCGTGGCCCACGCCTACGCACTTCTCTCGTCTTAAATTACTAAAGGCCACGAGGGCACAAATACATTAATTACGCTGTAGTGTCTGACTGCGGGGAACATTAAAAGCACGTGCACAAAAGAATAGTTTGACCGGTAAACTATAAAAGGCTATTGCAACTAATTCAGAGAACCAAATGATAAAGGTGTGCGTGGACAGTGTCTTACCTCTCCCAGCGATGATTGAACGACTGACTGAGCTAGCTGCTGCGTGGACATAACATGGCCCCCTACGGGGTTTACACCACCAGAATTTGCTTGTACGTTAATGAATTACAATGCTAATACTCTGCGTCCGCAGCAATTCAAATAGAGTTGGCAGACACAGTACTTTCGCAGATACATAACACTGCATTCAAGACCCATCCTGCCTCGCACATGTGTGGCGACGAGGGTGGGAATGTTCTAGGTGTCACTAGCCTTGGACCGGAGTCAAATATTAATGTGTTGTTATGAATCATTGCAATTGCAAATCCTATATTCCATCTTAAATCAGTAGACATGAAGTGTGATTGAGCAGGCAATTAAATACATCAAGCCAGAATTAATTTCAAGTGTTCCATGATTAATATTTTCAGCCTTATTATCAATAACTTTCCAGACCATTCCACTGGCTACTGAGCAAAATTATTGCACACATATTTAGAGCATGTTATTCCATGGAAGTAATACAAATTTATTAACTCACGGCCATGGAAATTCAGATGATCGACGAGCATCACAAGTCAGGCCAATGGATAATTTGTTTTACAACATGTGCATCACAATTTCAAGTTTAGGTCTAATATTCAAATATATATTTTTTATCTACCACTTGTCTCCCTTAAAGTAATGTATTAATAGGAAATAATGTCTTGGTCATTGACATAACTATTGTAATGTTTTTTTTTTTCCCCTTGAGCAATTATAAAACTCATTGTAGCTCCAACTGAGTCCATATTTACGTTTGTGTTAAAACTGTTATCAAAGTTGAACTATGTACTTGAACAATTATATTGCTTGTTTGCTTGTAGGAACACATGGGGCGTACTTGAAAGCATTAATTGCTGAATAACTCAGGAATCATGATATCCGCTAACACAGTTACTTCTCATATACAGGTCTGAATTGAAAAGTAGGGCACATGCATTCTCTACTGTTTTATTGTGACATTGGCTATCACATCCACACAGCAATTATGTAAATAGTTATTTCCATTTGGGTCTTATGTCTCCACCACATCCAAAAAATTAGAAATAGATATCTGGACATTTGAAAGGAATTGGGAAAGGAATCGGCCATGGCCCATGTTAAAACATCATATTAGCACTCACCCGGAGTGATTTCAAAAAACTGAACTCAGGACGGTCAGAGCAGAGAAGAATAGAACAGATTTATTTTCGATCATGTTACCGTTGGGCCACCTCACTTGGTAAATTATTAACTAGTTAAAAATAGTCCACTAAAATAACTGAACGAGACATGACCTTCATACAATACATTTGTACTATTAATTTTAAAAGAGTACCGTAAAAGTGATAATTAAGCTCTCATTTAACCTGTTTTTATAAGTTGCAATCTTATTTTACTGATCAAATAATTTCAGAAATTGTCAGGTCGGTGTAAAATAATGAATTCAGTAATAAAACTTACCAGTGTAAAGCAATGAATTTAATAATAAAACTTGCATAACAGTAAGCTAGCATTCCCTGTACCTTTACATATAAATACCTTCTAAAGTGATATTTAATCTAATGGATAATATATTTTCAGAGGGCACTGTCTCACCTACAAGACAAGCCTTGCCCTCCTTCTTAATATATTTTATTTTAATTGATTTATTTTACTATCTAAGTAGATTTAGTAGCATTAAATTTAGAATTTATTTACATTGTTTTTACAATAGTGAGTATTGATATTTATTGATTTGCTTCTGTCCATATTTTCTTATTTAATTTTAGTAGCCACTTAACAGGGAAATTTAACAAATACAAATTGTCCATAGTGCAGTTGCAAGTAGGCCTACTCACACTATTATGTGACATTTAGCATGAAACACTCTTTCCCCAGTAAAATAAAATGTCTTGGCAAAATGACAGGTAGCTGGAAAGCTTATAACAGGCCTGGCTGGAGGATCACAAGATATTTTTGATGATATAGCAGATCTGAGATGGCTATGTAATTATACAAAATATATATGTAAGAATACATTGAACAATCCTTCAGTACATTGTTAGCCTATTGACCTTGTTCTCATTTTTGACTCAGCAAACAAAACAGGAAGCTTCCATTGTTCACAGGTAACAGGTTAAAGAGCTTTGTTTGCAGATCCAAGGGTAGAGGATGCTGCGTATCGGTGTTTGTTTGCCAGTAACTTCGTTACATGGTTCTCACATAGGGAAAAGTAAATTAATTTGTAATAAAATAAATGTTTAGTAGAATAAAAAAACATCCAGTGTCAGACTTCCTGAGGGAGGTGGTGGTGGGAGTGAACACATACATGTATAAAATATTGTATTCTGTAAATCATTGTCAAAATGTATTAATTGTACTAATCCCGACACAGCAGTTTTGCTATAATCAACAGTGGCAAGCCAAGGCAGTTTAATTTAATAACATATCAGCATTGATTTAATTATGAAAACAATGAAGGAACATTCCTGATTAGCTATGCCCATGACTTCTTTGTTTTTGCTTTCTTTTAGAAATCAATAAAATTTGTAATTTTTAAAATTGTTTTAGTGATTACAGCTAGGCACTAAGTATGTCTCTATGTTTAACCCTGCTTACCCACAAGCACTACAATATTGTTCAGAATGAATTACCTAATGTAACACTGCAAATAGGTAAGGAAAACATATAATATTGTATAACATCTGTGCAACTAGTTTAACAAAGAACATTTTTCACTAAGAGGCAAAGTTCTTCACTGAAAAATTGATGCCAGAATCGCAAGGCAGTGACAAATGACGTGAATAACAGAAAAAGTCAGCAAAACAGTGTTACTGCTTCTGTGACGTCAGCGCAACTGCCTCGACACTGATTGGCTGGCTATCTTTTTTTATTTGTTTTGCGCTCTTTGCATCACGTTCATCATGCAATTGTGATTCTGGCATAAAGCGGAGCTTGAATGACATAATATTTTGTCATGGCTGTCATCATTATGAGCATAGAGAATCTCGTAAGGAAACAAGTATAGTTTGCGGTAAAACCAGTAACTGACCCTGTGAGACTCCAAGTTTCAAACATCTTAACCAAGATAAAATTGTATTGAATCTCGTACAAAAATTTGTTCAGTGCGTGGCAAGCTTTAAACACATGCTGACACACTGCCTGCACTGTTTTATCAGTGAGCCTCAGCTGACAGACAATGCAGAACACTACCCTTTCCCTCTTCACATAAACACACCCACACAACACAAAAAGTTTGTCATGTTTCAGAAACATTTCTTGTGAGACATTGAAATGTATCAGATACATTTCAAAATATTTCTGCAATGTTTTTGAAATGTTTCAAATATGAAAATATGTCCCCTCGCAAATACATGCCATATATAAACTTACCAGAAACATTTCAATGTTGTGTATTTGAAATGTTTCAAAAATACAGTTCATAGCTTAAATATTACTGTCATACATTGAAATATATCTGTAATGTTTCTGCAGTGTTTCAGATATGTATCTGTGTCTCCTCTCAAACAAGTATCATTGCAGTATACACGGAAACATCCCAGGATATTGTTTCTGAAATGTTTCAAACATATAGCACTGAAATGTTTCAAACATATAGCACTGAAATGTTTCTGTCAAATATTAGAACGTAATGTTTTTAAGAAATGAAAATGTCATCCACCTCATAGGTTTTCTTTTCTAACAGAAATATTTCGGAGCTGTGTCTCTGATTTATTTCACTTTCATGACACTGAAATGTGTGGGTTGATGTCAGACACAGAGAAAAAGATGATAATTGGAATATGTCAAGCAGGTGGAGGAAATGGATGGGCAAATGTGAGGTAAGTGATAATGTATCGAGCACCAGCTAGCAGCACTGAGCTAGTTATAGTTGACAGAATTCTGAAGAGTTGTATACTACAACACTAATTTTAAACTTTTTTGGCTAGGACTAGTGAAACCATTTTCGCCATTCTTGGCACTCAACCAAGTTAGCACACTGCTATTCAGCAATTTCTGTCTTAATGTTTACATTTTACATACCATCTAAAAACCTGAAGTCTTACATAAAACATTTCCCCCTCCCCTCTTTTGCTGTTTATCAATCTCATGCATCTTAAAAATTTTAATTATAGTCATTCCTACTCCCGAATATATACCAACATTTTTGGTCATGCATAAATAACGTTACAATCTTTATGAACTAACTACAGGTTCACTTTCATTAATACTTCGAAGATTTACAACAGAGACGACATAGGCCTGTGCAGGAATCTTTTCATGAAAATCTTCTATCCTAAATATGAAGCTTTCATTTATTAACTTTAATTTCATGCAGATTACTACAGAAGCTATAATATCAACTATATAGCATGTGTGTGAAATTATATGTACCCATACACACCATTCCCATTTCATTAAATTACTTGCAAAACAAGCAAATGTAGAACAAATGTACTTTTAATTTATTTTTTAAAGAAATTTTATGTATATATATATATATATATATATATATATATATATATATATATATATATATACACGAGAAGGCAAAATTATTAATTACTGTAAATTTTTACTGTCTTCTAGTTTTCATATATACAGTGAACCCTTGATAACTCGGACTAGAAGGGGGGAGAAGCTGTCCGAGTTTTGATTTGTCCATGTTATCGAGGGGCGTCTGGGGAGGAGGGCTAATCAGTCAATCACAAGAAACGTGAGGAAACCAGTACGCTATAATTTCTACAAGCAAAAGAAGCGGCAATATATACTGCTTTGTACGCATCAATTTACAGGAAGGGGTAGTGGGGAAATTGTCACTGTAACGGGAGAACTATAAAAGAAAGAATGTCAAACAACCTAGGCCAGCAGATTTTTTTTTATTTATTTTAATGCTACTTCTGGCTGATTTTTTTTATCTGTGCTAGAACTGGCACCAAGGCACCCTTCGACCACATAAAAGTTCTCACCCCCTTCTCTCGTCTGGCTGACGACAGTCTATGTGTGCGCGCATGTGTGTGAGATAAGCTAGGGTGGTAGAGCGCGAGCGGAAGTAGTCAAGGTCAACCGGTACAGTCTCAACAGCAATAAAAGCACTGCACATGACCACACGCAACTCACGAGATGTTTACGTGAAAAATTGCTCTACCTCAGCATGTTACTGTGTCTGCAGCCAGCTGCTAGTTTCCTACGAGAAATTATTTTTTTTCCAGGGCCTCTATGTTAGTATACAAGGCCAGGAGCAACGTAACTCTCAGTCTACCTTTCATCCTTTTTATTTTGTTTAGTTGAAGTCTACGGCCGTGGTTGAAGTGATAGTGTGCGCTTGTAGGCCTCTCTTCATAATATCTTACCTTGGCTGCGTCGTCATTGAATATATAGAGGTGTAGAAGTCGCACGGGATAGAATTTATTCTACACTGTTTCTTGGCCGAAGTTCGGCTAGTTGTTAGCTCCTCCGCTAGGATGCACTACGGTTGCCGCCACCCCTCTTCCCCCTCGCAGGGATTCCATCTTTTCCCTCTCCCCTAGCTCATGCCAACCCTTCCCCCTTCCAGACCTAACTCGCCTTCCCCCCCCCCCACACTAGGCCAGCTATCACAATTCACCACCCTTTTCTCATGTCTCCTCCCTTTGCAAAGGCATGTTGGTCAGCAGCCAGTTCCTCACTTCTCGAAAGGAACTAAACATTCCAGTATGTACCAATACCGGTTAGGTGCGCCAAAGGTTATCTTAGCGTACGCCTCCATGTGTGTATAAACAATTTCAAAGTTGCTTTAAACATTTAAATCAAACTGAATTTTATATGCCGTACAATGTGTGTGTGCGTGCGTGCATGCATGCGTGGGTGTGTGTGTGCGTGTGTGAATGCGTGCGCAAGTGCATGCATGCATGTGTGCATGTTAGTGTGCGTGTGGTGTTAGTGTGCGTGTGGTGTTAGTGTGCGTGTGGTGTTAGTGTGCGTGTGGTGTTAGTGTGCGTGTGGTGTTAGTGTGCGTGTGCATGTCAGTGTGCGTGTAAGTGTGCATGTGCATGTTAGTGTGTGTGTGCATGTTAGTGTGTGTGTGCATGTAAGTGTGCGTGTGCATGTTAGTGTGCATGTGTGTGTGCATGCAAGCACGTATGTCTGTGCGTGCATCCATGCGTGTTTTTATAATATGTCACAATATACGAAACTACGAAATACAGTTTGACACTACTTTTCCGAGATACTGTAAGTTCACAAATTTTAAACAAGGATAAATTGGAACACATTTGTTAATTAAATATAACACATTGTGTGTATTTAGTAGTCTACAGTTTTCCGAGCCTTGCGTCAACAACAAATGTTTATTTATAACTTTGATTCCCAACACACAACTCTCATAAATAAGTACGTAATTTACAGCAACATCCAAACCGAGCAAGGTAAACCAGTGTCAAAACTCAGCGATCGCTTTGAAAGGTCCCTGGTTCGTATACAAACCGGGACATTTTTTTTTAAGTTTTCCACAGTTTTCTGAAATCCGCTATATGTGAATGCCTGCATTATGCCTTAACATAGTTCACTCCCCAATCAAGATTGTATGAATTGAATATTGAATGCCTCCATCACTTCCTTACTCCTCCTTCAAGAACAAAATATTATAAATTATTTATTACACCAAATCCAGATTTCCCCACATTGATTCAAAAAAATCTTTGTGGGTTTCCTTCAATACAAATTAGAATAACTGAAATTAAGTAGTAAAAATTATAATCAAGATGTACCCATAATTTAATAACTGTTGTGTAACAAATTGTGAGTATTCATTCATTAGAATAAAGCATTTATCACACTATTTATGAGTAAGTTCTGACCAAAAATACTTTTCCAAATCAGACAGTCATAAGTTGTTAAAAATATGACCTATTAACTATATCAGTAAACACTCACTATAATAAACTATAATATTGGAGAGTATGGTCATTTTATATTTTACTACTAGAAAGTAAAAAAGTCCGCAAAATTAGGCTTTGATAATTACAGAAATATTTGACGAAGATTTGCGAAATATGACACACAAACAGTATTTTTTAAACGTGTAAAATAATTTGAAATATGTAACTGTTTACTGTACAACTTGAATAGCTTGTCCAATATCTTTGTACCATTGTATACGAAAAAAACGATGATTTAACAAAACAAATATGCGCATCAAAAGCTTTCGTTACAGTAAATCATGATACACTTACATAAAAACTAAGCAATCGTGGGTAGGTGGATGATTAAAGATGGTTTGAACTACTACTAGAAGAGTCAAAATTCACATAAATTATCAACATTGTGATTTTTTCTTCAGTAGAATGCACAACAAATAGCCTAAGAACAATTGTATTATTTATCTTCGTAAATTATTATATAGCAATGCAACTCACTGCAACATAAAATATTATGTAATAGGCAGTAGTGTTGTACATACAGACAAGATTGCAGAAAAGAAAGTAAATTAAACTGAAATGAACCATTCAATAAAGCTCACGAATCAAGTTGCATTTAAATATTATAGTAACAATCAAAGTAATCTACTTGCATTTATGCATTTAAATAAATATGTGTTGTAACATAATCAGTATAAGAAGACCTCGACACGTATTTTGAAATATTATAATAAATGACAATGTTGTTGAAATAATCAAGTTGAACATTAACATATCTGTACATTGCATTTTCACAGAATTTTCTTTTACCCCGTGGAGTAAAATTTATTAACATTAAAATAGTTCAGGATGTATATCGATATTTAAATCAGACCCACGTTAAGCAAAAAAACAGTATAAAATGTCTATAAAACATTTCCAAACATACTGTAAAGCTCTTTTTAAAGGTTTTATTGTCCCAGTCCATTGAATCTGTTACTAATATGTAAGCTAAACGAGTGCAAGTAAACTTCTATTCCATTCTACTAATATTTATGTTTTTTTAATATAATGTGTCGTATATTTATGTTTTTAGAGCTGTATAGAACACAAACTGTACGTAAAATTAAAATCCAGGAACATGGCACGGTTTATTTTGTGGTAAGACCTACTGTTATTTAACTTTTTATGTTTAGGATGTTCCTTCGCATCACTGTTTCTTCGTTTTTAATCCCGAACTTGTCTTGACATCAATTTCACTTGGTAATGCAAACGACATCGTATCAGAGTCCGCAGCATTTATTCCTCATGTGCCCTACATGTGTTGAACCATATAGAAAAAGACGTATTTATTTGTTGTTTTATATGCGCCTCTATTACGGAAGATACTTTTCTATCATATCAAAATATTTCTTAGCAGTTCGAGAATACTTGTAACTAAAAGCTGGTAATATCTATGAGCACGTTTGATGCTGCTTTCAGATGAATTCTGTATTCAGACGACGACCTTTGTTGCTGTGGTCAGTCAGCTCGCTGTAAGAGTTTGGGCAGTTGAATGTATTTAGGTATCTTTTAACATTATATCCAGAAAATAGTACACAGCACAATCTTGTATTGTTTCTGTTTCCTCCGTTGTTCGAGGATATACATAGCCTACAAAAAAAGGCGTACTTAGCTACGTATTTAGCACCAACACTTTACTTGCAAGTAACTAGAATAGAAAAGTTATTCAGTTAACATTTACACTTTTTTGCACATAATAATTAATAAAATTACTCTTTGAATATTGAACTCAAATTTTTTATGAAACTATTTTAACCGCAGTGAGGTGCAGAGGCTTATTTGATATGCACACATTTGGATAGCTTTTGATAGCTTAAACCTAAGACAGCAGATTATCCATGACCTGATTGGAAGCACTCTGAATACAAACGGTGACACGTATAATGAAACCTGTTTCAGTCAGTGCTTCTAAAATTACATGGAACAAAATTTAACGATTTTACAGTACTATATTTACAATTTTGTATTCATATTTCACAGCTTTTAAAATAACTGAAAATCGTTAATTTAAATCAATAAACTGCTATGCATGAAAATTCAGAGATCAAGTTGTTAGTGTATGATGAGTTAGAGGAATGCTAAACAAGTAGTGTTCCTGGGATAAATGTTTTACTTTAAATAATCCTAAACCACAAATATCAACTATAGGTTTATACTGAGTTCAATTAAGGTTTATCAACAGTTATCCATAAATTTTTACATATTTCTGTATGCAGTTTCAACATAGTGTACGTTTTACATAGGCAACATTACTTTATACAACCAAACTGCACCACACATAATGAATAAATATTTTGATTTTAAATTTAGGCCTACACTCTAATCGATTGTAAATTCACAGCATTATTCGGTGCAAACAACTCATTGCTATGTGGTTCATATATGTGCTTATGTAAAATTGCATTATAGCAAGCCATGTTTGTCATACCTTGTGTGAGAACTATAGAAATATTTGTGATAACGAAGCAACTGAGTTAATGAAACCAGATTTAGTATTTTAAAGTAAAATTAATTAGTGCATGTTGTAATTAATTTTATGAACTTATATATATTTTATTTTAGTAATATATTATTGTGCATTATTTTGCACTTCAAAATCTTTTTATTTGTCTCCCATACAGTCTTAGAAGTATTGGTTTGAAGCTGGGCATTTGCCTGAATGTCAGTACTATATTTCTAACCCTTCATAAAATTCTTAATATTTTTGTTAAATGCCGACCATTAACAATGGTTTATTCGTGAATTAAAATTTTTGTTCATATGAAACAGCACACTAGCATAAGTAATTTATAACTTGTTTTATAATAATAATTTACAAAAATTGCACTCAGACTCAAAGGGCTAAAAATTTTCATGAGAGTTCGCTTATAGCTGTGAGTGGCATGATACCAGACTACTTAATTTCTCCTGAAAATTAACGTCATAATAATTGTTGGTGTTATACGTACTCGTGCCGTATTTATTTCAATTAAATTAGCCACTTCCACAACTCGCAAAGTGAAGAAAAAAGTACTAAAAATACCACAACCTTACAACTGATGGTATTTATTATAGGATAAAAAAAAGTTTAAAATGAGAAATCTTGTAGAACCCGAAGAACACATAGATACTTACATTTGTTATAGAATTTTTTCTTACAAGTAAATTTCACAAGTTCCATTCCTAGGTGACCTGGGGAGGTAGTATATTTGTCTTACAGAACATATTCATGCCGTTATTTATGAAAGCAAAGTTACTAACATAGGCCTACTAAAGAAAAGGAATTGATTACATAATGTTACGACATTTGAATATTAAATTAAATGTCAACATACCATTATGAAAGAAGCTTTCAAATTAATTATTGAATTTCGTGTTCACGAAGAGAAATTAATACAGAATACCCTCCCCCTCCCTCCAAACAAAAAAAAAAAAAACAAGAAATTAAGTTTCAACCCATTAAATTTGAGAGGACCATCGAACTAGAAATTTGATAGCTTAACAATCCTGAAATGCACTAAAATTCACTACATTCCACAACATTCAATTTTTTTTAAGACAACTGTCAAACAATCTAAATTACGAATTTCTGTCGGTCGAAATTTATGTCATTGAATTTACGCATTGTTTACTCGTGGTGGTTGAAAAATTTTGGCCCACTAGTATAAACTCAACGTAACGTTTCAATGGTTAATATTTACACCAAGTGGTATTTGTATGCGTGTGAACTAAAATGGACCAAAAGGTTTCACTGGGAAACGAAACATTGATATCTTTGTACAAATGTTCCTCGCGTTAGAACAACCCTTATACGAACATTATTAACGTGCTGTTCTTTGACATAGTAACTCACATTTCTTCTACACAAAAAATAAATAACTTGCGATCAACGGATTGGACAACTAAACAAGACGTGTTTGCCGTCTAGGAAGGGCCTTCAAAAGTGATGAGCTGTGTTGACGGTCAGTAACCGGTTCTGTTGGGAGGAGGAGACACGACGCTAATGTGGAGGGGGTAATGAAGGGAGAGGGTGACTTGTACCTGCACGGGTGGGAAGAGTAGTTGTCAGACTGTCCGCAAGGTTTGCTCTATGTCAACACTCAAGCGACGGTTGCGATTGCGGCGGGCGAGCTAACAACTTCACTTTCCTCTCGGAAAACCGCGTAGATATTTTAACCTGGGCGTTCAACTTCTATACCTCTATATATTCAATGGTGTCGTCATAGATCAGTGACATCTTTAAACACTCATTACACTTAAAATAAATTTCACAGTTACTATCAACATTAACGGTAACTCAATAAAAGCCCATTCATTTTAACCATTTAACTTTTTCAAAAGCGAGGCCCACTAGAATGTGCGACCCGGGGCAGAAGCCTCTTTCTGCCCCCTTCCGTTTTTTATAATTTATTAAGCCCTGTTTTCTTTCGATATCGTGCTGGCCTCTAGCGTAGTGGGTTAGGCGCCAGTTTATGGTGCGAGAGACCCTGGGTTTGAATCCTTGCTCGGGCATGGATGTTGTGTTGTTTGTTCACCTCACTTCATCCTCATCAGCTTGTAAGATGTCGTTAAAGGGCCGTAAAACCCTCTCACCACCTTGCCTACGTTGCAGTGCAAACCAATGGCTTTTAATTTTTTTATTACTGTCCGGAACAAATTGTTTTGCAATCTTGAATTTATCGTACATACCAGAACAAAATAAATATCCCTTCAAGTGCATTGTGACCTGTAGTTACCGTCCAATTCACCAGCATCATGCTGACATGTTTATTTATGACGCACATGCCCAAACGGCTCGCGCGCGCGGTGAAGTGGGAGGAAAGATAAAGAAAGGAGGTCTGCCTGCTGAGTTGCATCTCTACTCGCCCGCCTCGCTAGCAACATTTAACAACACGGAACTTGCCACATATTTTACGGTGGGATTATTAAAGGCTACGTAGCGATGAACATCTGCTTTTAAAGCCTAATACTGTTTTTAAATAAAACATAATGGATTTAAATGAGGCAGACACAATTTTCTTATGATTTTTGACCAAAAATTATTTAATTAAAATTAATATTTTTTTTTTTTTTAAATTCTGTCCATGTTATCCGAAGTCTGGGACATCGAGGTCCGAGTTATCGAGGGTTCACTGTACTGTAAATTTTATAAAACTCATTCATGATTCTGTATATTGTATTGCAAGCATGATTTGTCCAATATATTTGTGCAAAACTGAATTCAAAAAGATCCAATGAATGCAATAAACTAAACTAAAATGTGTATTTTGAATACAGTTCATATGACAACCAAAAATCTTTCCAGTCAAATTTGAATACATTATTCCTTTTCTCATGAGTGTTTCATTAGGCCTACTCAAATACATAATAGCAAAATTTACTGAGAATATCTTAATGTAGTCCATAGAAAATACATAATGTAAATTATAAACTCGTAGTTCCAGTATCAGTCACCCATTTTCTAGGCTTTACTAAATTTCTCTGAATGTATACAACTTTTATTTTTAACATTGTTTCAAGAATTGTAGCAAAAGTGTAATGCAGACTCAAAATATTAAAATCAGAACCTGTACAGGATAACACGTAAATGTGAACAGTGAACCTATCCAGAAGCAACACCTTCTTCCAAATTATGGCAATACAGCGTGTGTTTGGATGCCACAATGCACATAAAGTATGTTCTTTATTATTTTTGGTATTCGTTGAGAAAAAGAATGCCTTAACTAAATAATAATTTAAACATAATAAGTATAAACATGTTGAAACATTAATGCAATATAATCTTTGCCTGCATATAACAATTTTCCCCTTAGACTCAACATTTCTCTTTTAACGATAATACTTTGGATTGCTACTTGTAATAGTAGACCTACAGTATTTTTATTTCCTGCATATAACATTTATTTTTACTCAGGTAAAAAACCATAACTCTATCAAAGTTTTTCATAACAGCAGCAGTAACTTAATGGCAGCTATAGAAAACAGTTTATGTTTGGAAGAGCATTATTGGTGTGTGCCACAATGTTAGTAAGATGATGAGTCTGAAGACTAATATTATCAACCTATAGAAGATAAGTGGGGAAATCAGTCTTACACTTAAAGTTTTTCTAATTGTTTGAATGTCATATACATATATCAAGTAATGTAAACAGCATTGACATTTAATCTAATACAGACTTATTAACTTTCGTCACCTATATAAAATAGTCAGTGAAATTTAAAGTTATAGCAAAATTATTTATTGCTTCTTAAAGAGTTTTCTTACATTCAACACTTTTTCTCGTGTCTCAAGAACATTTTTATAACAGGGTTCTACTTTACTTGTATAAAAACAATAACTCTATGTGAAAAAAAATTTTTTTTCATTCAATTGAATCTAATAAGAAAGAACACAAATGAAAAGTGCACAAACTTACAAAAATATTAGGTTAACAACTTAAATTTTTTTTTAAACAATTCATTGTGATGAAATTTAATCATGGCTGCGCTGCTTGTTCCAGTTTCCTGAAATGAAATATAAAATTCATTAGGTTAATTTGTGTGGTTACATTAACAGCACAAAAAAGTTTTGCATAATAGCTAACAACCAGAACGGAAGCTCTAGTGTTGTATTTGCCAAAAAATGTACTCTTACGTAGAATCTAACAATGTGGATAAAGAATGTTGAAAATAGAAACAAAAATCAGCAATATTGAGCCAAGAAAAACATTTTCAGAAATGCATCATACTTGTGGCATTATCCAAATTTTTTTTATGTATGCATACAGATAGACAGTGGTTTAAATGCCATTTTTGAACCACACCATTTAATTACAATGAAATGGCTGTCCTGGTCAAGAATGAATAGTTTATACGTAAAATATATAAATTGTATACTGAGGAGGCAGATCTTGTCAGATGTCTTGGAAGTCGGAAGTTTGGGGCCTGCAATGTACAGCAAGTAAGAAAGAAAATACACATGTCTTAGCAGTAATTGCACCAGTGTAAAATCATTTTCACCTAACACACAAGGCCTACCATACTTATTGTCTCGTACATAACTTGGCTGTGACTGCCCACTCATATGATTAGCAAGGGAGTGCATGTATATCCAGAAAGGGGAGCCATTTGGATGACTGAGGACAGGAGGAGAATAGAAAGGTTGGTCAGGATGTACAAGGTGATGAATGGTAATGGCGGATGAAGAAGGCTGACTAAGCTTAGGGAGCATTCAAGGGGAGAGGAACCAACAATGAAATGTTTCAGAGATTATGGAGTAGAATGGAGAGGGGTCGACAGTCTATTCTTGTAAGGATGGTAAGGTAGTGGAATGTTCTGCAGGCTGAATTGGTGACTGTGAGAGGGGCTGGGTGGTTTAGGAAGGGTCTGGAAGGCTGGTAGTGTAAGTATGGGGAAGAGTCCACTCAGCACCCGACGGTAGCCCAGTTGCAAGAATTTTTTTATTATTTTTTAAATACTACTGGACAACATTTAGCCTATATCTAGGACTTATCCATGTGAGCTCTGACACAATTATATTTTGTTTTCTTAAGTTGCAGTTCACAGCTATGTGTCTTCTATTCAATATTTTTTCACCAAAATTATTATAAAGTTTCAAATAGACACACTGAATATAATTTTGTTTATATATGATATCACTTTGTTCACCATAGGGTAAAAATTAAGAAATGAAACTCATTGTGTACCGGAAACTGTTGATTTTTAAAGTAAATGTTATTAATGAAAATGTTTCTACAGTCATTACCTAACCTAATCTAACCTTACAACCTAACCTTACCTGACTTAACCTAAACTAACAAAACTTCGTTATGTAGGACTACTTCCAACGACACTAGAAACATGTTTCATTAATAAACTATGAATCTAATATTAATAGTTTGGCCTCTACACGAGTAGTGTTTGTTAACATTTACCAGTGCACAATGTAAGATATGTTTCAAAAAACATTTCTTGCCCACAGTGCCTTGAAAAACAAGCAATATAACAGTTACTAATATTCACAAAATGTCAATTTTAACACTGGTAATTTATAATATTTTACATGTGAAAAACCAAAAAAAAATTCTTAAAAGTAACATACTCTTTCTTAAAATAATAAAAAATATTAATGAGATCTTCAGTGAACAACGTATAAACAACTCAAGGTTCACGGATATTTATACAAGGCAAGACCAACAAATGGCTGCCACAAGAACAGTGTCATATGACACCCAGCTACCATTGCGGCGAACATCTCAACTTGATATTTCGGAAACTTTTTAAAATGTACTTAGTGTAATGTTACTTTGCAATACAGTGAACCCTCGATAACTCGGACCTCGATGTCCCGGACTTCGGATAACTCGGACAGAATTTTTAAAAAATTTTAATAATTTTTAATTAATTATTTTTTGGTTAAAAGACATAAAAAATTGTTTCTGCTGGATTTAAATTCATCACATTATATTTCAGAACAGTATTAAACTTTATAACGTAGTCGTCCATCGCTACTTAGCCTTTAATAATCCCACAGTAAATATCTGGTAAGTTCAGCGTGATAAAATGCTAGCGAGGCGCGCGACGCAAGAGTAAAGATGCAACGCAGCAGGCCGACCTCTCACTTCTTTATCTTTCCTCCCTCTTCGCCCGGCGAGCAAGGCACGCACGTGTGTCGTAAACAAACATTTCAGTGCGGTGCTTGTGAAATGACGGTAACCTACGGGTTATAATGACACATGAACGAAAATTATTTTGTTCTGGTATGTACAG
>PNEQ01046293.1:37005-60930 GCA_003012365.1 Medauroidea extradentata
TAATTAAAAATCATTGCTTTGAATTGCGATGTAGAAAAATTGGTGAGAAGGTTTTACGCCCCTTTAACAACGATGTTTTCAAGGGCCGATATGGGTGGTAAAAGAACAACACAACATCCATGCCCAAGCCGGACACGATGAGTCACGCTCGCTGGTTGATGATGCTCTGTTGATAACGTAACGGCGTCTGGAGAGTTGTGACGTTTTAAGCGTGAATCGGATTTGTTTATAAACTACTTTACGGGAAATAATAGCGTACATGTAATGGACCGTAAAATGTAAACATCTTATGCGGGATAATTTTAAACGATTTTCATTGAGAGACGCACATGAATGGATTAACAAGATTTTGTAGTCTTAATTTTTCCATGTTTACTATAAACCGACAAAATCTTTTTCTTTATTTTAGAAGAAATGGTCACGTTATGTACGAGTAAATATAGAAAAAAATGTACATTTGTTATATTCTACACCAAAAAAATCTAGAATAGTTATTTTTTGAAAACCCCTTATAATGGCCGCACCCCATTTTTTGGGCCTAAAGTTTGGTCAAAAATATGCGGCGATTACGCGAGTAGAAACGGTAACTCTGTAGAACATGATTAAAATTTTATTGCTTTATAATATGACAATTTGTGTAAGAATAAAGCTGTAAATTATGTGTTCTATGATGCAATTTAAATACATAAAATTAAATTTTAAAATTAGTAGTGTTAAAATATGTTCACATAATGTACAGTGACCCAGAAAAATTGTTAATTACAGTACCGTACCGTTTTTATTCATGTATAAGAAGAAAATTATTTTTATACCTTTGTAACTTTGTAGGAGGGTAGAGTAACTATCAGGCTAGCAGTTGGCTGCTGCCCCTACGCTCAACGCTGTGACATACGGACGTAAGGCATTTTTCAATGTAATTATCTTGTGTGAGATGCGTGTGGTCACGTGCGGCGTTTGTATTGCATTAGACTGTACCGGTTGACCTTGACTACTTCCACTCGCAACCTCCCTAGCTTATCTCCAACGATCATTTCTTATCTCTCTCACACGTGCAGGCACATTGGTTGTCGGCAGCCAGACGAAAACTTTTATGTGGTAGAAGGGGGCCTGGTGCCAGCATCTAGCACAGAGATAGAAAAAAAAGGATCAGCCAGAAGTAGCAGCATAAAAAATAAAGATCTGACTGGCCACATTGTTTGACATTCTTTTATAGTCCTCCACGTTACGTTAATTTTCCCACTGCATGGCGGCCCTCCCGTAACTTGATACTATAGTTATGTACAAAACGGTATTTATTGTAGCCTCTTTTGCTTGTAGAAATGATAGCGTACTAATTTCTTTGCGTTTCTTGTGATTAATGACTGATTACCCCACCTCCCCGGACACCCCTCGATAACACGGACAAATCGTAACTCGGACAGCTTCTCCCCCCTTTTAGTCCGAGTTATCGAGGGTTCGTTGTATTTCTGAAATGTTTCTGCAATGTGTGCTACAAAACATATAATCGCTCGTTGACTAAAGTCTCAACTAAATGTCCCTGAGACCTATCAGAAACATTTGGATTTATATGTTACTTTGCAATATTTCTAAAGTGTTTCTGCAATGAGTACTACAAAACATATAATCACTCGTTGGTAAAAGTCTCAAATAAATTATTCTGAGACCTATCTGAAACATTTGGATTGAAATGTTAAATTTTAATATTTCTGAAATATTGAAGTAAAACATAATGAGAATGAGACATTGCAAAGTTACAAAAACGTTTCTGAAACATAACTGAAACATTGCGTGCTGTATGGGTACAATTTATGCCTGTGTGTGTGTGTGTGCGTTTGTCATGTGCACATGCTTGTGCATGTGTACACATACAAGAATGTGCTATGGCTGTTAGTGTAGCTGACCACTCCAGTCAGTAGTATAGAAGCCTTACTGCCCTTATTTTTAATTAAACACCGGATTAACATTTAATGATTAAGTCTGTACATGACTATGCCTGTAAAAATAAATATGATAATGGTCTATAGTTTGTTTTTTTCTGTTACAAGTAATTGTTTTCGTGGCCATATACATTCAGAAATAAGTCAAATTTGTAGTGGAAGCCATTATGTTAGGAATATAATGTTATGCAGTTAATATTATATTATTGATGTTGACATTTTAATGCAGTGTCTTTAAATTCACATCTTCGATTCAGGGTATCTTGTTTGTACTATGCTGTGGCCTTTAACCTGGTGATAGCAAGGGTGATAGTCGTGCCATCATCTTGTGGCAGTTGAGGGAGTACACCATGCTCATCTCCCCCGTTGGTTAAGGTGGTGGTTGACCAAAAAATTTTATTGTTTCAGTAATTTTTATGATTGTACGAGCTATGGGTTTATTCATTATTTTTTTAATGCAAGAAAAAATCTGTGTGATCATTATACATGCGTTGACTTAACCATAATATTGTTCTTCAGTGTGAATTATTTCATTTTGATATGTCAATTGATTTTTCCTTTTATGCAGAGTCATTTTATGGAAATTTGGATTTTGATATCCCTTTTTAGAAAACCATGAAATCTAAAAAAGATTTCATTATAGTAAAAAGTAGTCACAGTGAGTGTCTACAAATCAAACCATATATGATACAAACAAGAAAATTACTAAACAATTTAAATTTTTGGTGGACAACCCACTTAAGGGCTCACCCCACTTATTTTTCGACAGTAGGACAACAAAGGTATGCTTCTGCAAATTCAATTAGCTTTTTTGCTATATGTTTTAGAGAAAGATTTAAAAAAACACATTTTGTTGCACCTTCTTTAATTGATAATATTATAATATTGCTGCTTTGTAAAAGTACACTATTTTTAATTATACTATTAAATGTAAAATGAAACTTAACATTTGCAAAGTACAGCTTGTTTGTTTGTCATATCATTGTAATCATCAAACTGCACTAGTGAAGAAGCAAAGCTGATTAAAAAGAAGTCAACATGCAGATTGTCTAACTCACAACAAAATAAAAGCTAGATTGTGGTTTGTAATTATACATGACCTAGGGTATCCATCCAACAATGTGTAACACAAGCTTGAGGCAAAGGAGATAGAGCAGGGCATGTTGCCTCGCTCACTCTCCCTCCTACTGGAATGGCTTTGGCAAGGGGAGAGAAATATGCTGTCCCCTTCTTTTCCTCACCCGTCTTTCAGCTAGCATGTCTGACCTGCTGTTTCTCTTTCGGAACTAAGCTTGAGTCTATGTACTGTAGAAATTACAAATATCAGCAGTAAAAAACTTGGTAATGAGAACTATGAGGGAATGTGACACTAGTTGACATATATGCATATGCAGGCAGATCCATTGCAAAAATGCCATGTATTTGTGAGCTCTGAAACGACATTAAAAATTGTATTTGCATTGTAGAAAACTGGATGTTAACATACACTTGTAAATTTTATACACCGCCCACTACTTGGTTATAGTGTAAAATACATAATGTCCAAACCAAAGTAGCTTACTTTAAACATGTTGTCGTAACCATAAAACTAAAAATATGGAAATTATACTGACATACATGGGACGTATGAGGTCTGATGTATTCTACAAAATATCACAACACTTCCGCATGAGATCTAGTGGTGACACAAAAGATATTTATTAGGTTTTCAAGTTCTATCCAATTTTGTGCCGACATGCACGTAGGGCATCCACAATCCAAGGTCGGAGGTCTTGAAGGGCCGGTATTGCTGTGGTGTACACTCTGTCCTTTTCATAGCCCCAAAAAAGAAATCCATGGGAGTGATGTCGGAAGAATCTAATGGGTCCATCTCATCTTTTCAAATGGCCAGGGACTATGGCATCCAGAGCGTTACACACATAAAGAGACCAGTAGGTGAGGTACCATCCCGTTGAAAGCAGGGATTTGGTTGCAGGTGTTACACCTGGGGAAAAGCATACAGTTCTAACATGTCCAGGTACGCTGTTCCTGTGACCATTTTCCCTGCCAAAAAACTGTCCAATGATTATGTTATGCATAAGGCAACACCAAACATTCACTTCTGGGCTGTTGCACACATATTCCACAATGGTATGTGAGTGCTCCAATCCACAAATTCAAAAGTTATGCTTATTGACAGTTCCTGAGGTGTGGAATGTCACCTAATAACATGATGTGTTATAGAACAACTGATTTCTGGTCCCATTAGTATAGCATATCACATACACAATTTGTATCGTTGTGTCTAGTCATCTGGCTTCTGAGCCAGCATAATCGGCACCTTGTATGCATACAGATGCAGTCGCTTTCTAAGCATCTGGTGGACAGTTTTCCACAACATTTGACATTCTCGTTAAGATCAACAAATTTAATTCCGTGGCCTTTGTACATAGATTGGCTGACATTTTCTGCCCGTTCATCGTAGAGCCGCTGATGCCCTTTTCACTATGCTTCCAGTGTTTGGAAATCAAATTTACCATGATATTAGCCTCTTGGTGTTGGGTGCTGCTTTGTTGTAATCAAGTCGCAATTCCCTTTGCACTATAACTGTGTACTTTAACTTGACGTACCACTACACAGGTTGTGGTTTCTCCTGATCAGATGTGAATTAGTAAATAAACTCACAAGAGCACATCACGTGCCACACATGCTATGGCTACAAGAAATTTCAGGCTGTTATTTTGCATCTTCTTTAAACTAAGGTACTGTCATACAAGCAATAATACAATTTTTCTGTTTTAAAACTGGAATACAAATTAGAGCACTTCGGTGTGGACATCCTATAGAGCAGTCTAATAAAGTTTATTTCGTAGATACAGGAGTTCTAAATCCTGTACATAAAGATCAAGTTGGTTGTTTCAACAAATATTAGTGCTGTTTACAGGATTTGCAGGGCATAACTTATGAAGAATGAAGGAAATGCAAGCATAAGTATGGTAGTGTTGTTTCTTTTGTGTAATTGTCCATCAGAGCGATAGCATCGTAATACAGCATATAGATTATGAATGTCAGATGCAATCAATGTTGAATTGTGCAACAGCATTGTGCTGGACAGTCCAATTTCACTGCACAGATGGGAAAAGTGATGAATATGTTGTCTGCAGATATGTGTATGTGCAGTTAAATAGAATATACCTAGCTGTAAAATGTCTATGTGATATTTATGTAGATGGTTTTCAGTTTGTTTATGAATGTCTACAGGAAAGTGAGTTTCCTTAATGGTAGACAACAAACAAAGGGAGATCTCAAAATGTTCCATTACTTTGATGTGGAAGAAAAAAGTTCTGTGTCAGTTGAGAACCATCCTGAGATCAGTACCAGAGGCATAGAAAGGGCATTGGTGTACGCCAAATTAATGCATGAAGATTCCTCAGTGAAAACCTGCTATACCCATATAACATTCAGTTAGTTCAGGTACTGACAAAGACTAACATTACACAATAGATGGCTTTCTACATTTTTTTAGGAGCAGTATGATAATGATGCACACTCCGTAGAACATGTTCGTTTGATGTATAAGGGAACCTTCACTAGTGATGGTGATGTAAACTTCCACAGTGTTCATAAATGTATGAAAACTTTAAGGTGATAATGAAGTCCTGGAACTATTTGTTCACACTACATTTTTAATCAGTATTGTAAGTATACCAGTTCATATTACCTTGACAATTAATTGGTCAGACCTGCAGTACTTTCCCAGAAACGTCCTGCTCGAGAACATCAGTTAAATCAGAGAAAAGTAGCGTGGCTCATGTCTAATGCTGCACTACCCTATTTCTCCACCATAGCATTTACCTATCAGAATGTTTCATACACGTAATAGAAGATAGGACAGGGGATACCATGTCAATGTCCTGCTTGGTATCCAGACTTGATTTCTACATATGGTGTCATGAGATATTATTAGCACAGTACTTATGTTACCACCATTGACTTCCTACTGCAATACATTATGGACTTCTATCAAAGATCATGGACTCAATAGAACACATTCATACCAACCATGTCATATTTATTTGGAAAGGAATGGATCATTTTTTAAAATACATCTGCAAAGTTGTCTGGGTGTACATGGCACATATTTCAAATAATTCTTGTACTGTAGTACCTCACATACTCAGGAGAGTATACCTGGCATGCATATTTCATCCCTACAGTGATGTTCTTTATCTTTGGAGCATGATTATACCGTATAAAGCTAAATCAGTCGTATATTTGTTTATACTTTTATACGTGTATTATTCTACAAGTTCTGTTAGCAGTGTCCAGCTTTTTTTACACAACTTGTATGTTACAATTAAAATGGTAAACTATAAGTTCTCGAGTTGTTTTTATTTAATCAAGCACAGTTTTAGTTTATCTTACAAGTGTTTTACCCCTAGAAAAATTTAAGTTTACTGATTCAGTGCCAAGCAAAAAAATGCTTTATTTGTAGGTAGTGATTTTCTTTTATTTACACCAGAATTGGTTCTAAGCATCTAAAAGCATTTGTATGGTTTTGTCGTGTGTGCTTTGAAATTTGCAGTAAAGTTAAGAAGCAATAAATATAAATAAAATTATGATAGTGATACAAAAATTTAATTTTAATAATTTTTAATCTGGTACACATAGCTGAGAGCTATAATTATGATGCTTATGAATTTACCTCTATATTTGTTGACCAAAGAAATCTTACTATTGTGTGTCATGAATGCTGTACTTCTTTTTCAGCAATTGTGAGATTCGTACGTGACACACTGGGAGTGGAAATGGTTGGGAAGTGTAGTAATTTCCAAGCAGTTCCTGGTTGTGGTTTGAAATGTACTGTTTCAAATTTGGATTCAATGCTGGCAGCGGCTGCTAACTCTGCTAAACTGCTGAACTACAACGTTAATGTTAAGTAAGTGCAGAGAAAAAAGTTTTTAATATGTGTGAGTGAGAGATTTTGGTCAGCCCTTAACATTGAGGTCTTCAGCACTGGTGAAGCTAACATGAGGTGGTTATGGTGCAAATACTGGAATGAAGGTGCAGGGACAAGGGAGATACCCGAGATAACCTGTTGACCAACAACATCGTCCAGCATGATTCCCTCATGTAAAAATTCGTGGACCAACCCCGCAGGGATTTCAACCAGAATCGCCTTTGTGAGAGGTGAATGGTCTGACCATACGGCCACCACAACCACTTAACATGTGTGCGTATGATATTTAAACATCCACGTTACTAATGTAACCTTCACAAGTCTTTGGTTCAATGTATTTTACTCAAAACATGTACAACTGCAAAATATAAAATGTAAACTGTTTTCATTATTTTTTTAATTACAAGTACAATTCATAGAAGTTGTTTTTTCATAACATTAAAAATTAGCTGTATGGAATTAAATTATTTTTAAAAACTGATTACAATTGTTTTACAGGATATTCTCTAATAACTAAATGTGAAAACCAAACTTTTTGAATATTGTATAGTCAAGGCCATTTCACCCTGAAATGTGTATGCAGAATAAATGCCTGTATAATTAGCTAATTTGTACTCAAGAAAATAACTGCTGGACACAATTTTGTATAAGTTGCAAAACACTATGCATAGTTAAATTTGTTGTAAATTAAATTTGTACATAAATACAGTGTAGCATTCCATTCTTTTTTGTGTATTAAATTATAGACACATAAAAATTATGAAATTTATTTTCTGTGTAACTGCTGAGTTACACCCATTATAGAAATTTTTTGATTTTAGTTTTGTATTATTAGGTAATTTTCATTTCACCAATACACAAGAAATAGAGTTACGAAGTTCTATACATACTCAAATCCATATTTCTCACACCGCTATTGACCACGTTGACTGTGTGGCTTTACAGCATGCAACACATCTAACTTCAGTCCACATCTGCTGTTACCAGCTGCCTTCAGACATAAAAAAATGTCACTTTTGTACAGTGTTTTTACTGCACTGCATTCAGCACGTTTACTTCTTGTAGTTGGCCTGTTTGACCATCCCTGCGCAATCTAGTGGCCTGCGCTGGACAATTCTTACCTTTGCCATGCAGTTTTCTGGCTTGTTTACTGGTGACTATTGCCTCATCCTCAAGAGACATGATGTACCTTTGTATTGCTCCTGTGTTTTGGGAGGACTTAATTTGCGGAAACTGGTTTCAGGTAACGTTTATATTTCATGTCATGTAGTGTATAGCAATTTCTTTAAATAGTGATTATTGAGGCATTCCTTGTATTTGACTTCTATATTTCTACGTACTTCAAGATGTAAGTCTGTTGTTGTACCCTCTGAGGTAAGTTTCCATACTGTATCCGTGCATTGCACCCTTTTATTTTGCATTGTTTCATTTGTTTATTAACTCTCCACTTTCTTTCTGAACTTTTGTTTCAGTAGAAGGTCTGATTTAACGCCTAGATGTATTTTCAATTTTTACACCTTCTAAGTTTTATGTCTCTGAGTTTCAACTTCAATTTATGTTAATATTACACCTACTGGAACTTTTTTAACCATTGTTTCGTAACTCTAGGAGACTGTTTTGTGGAAATCCTACGTATTTCCTCTGTCACTGTCTGGCATTGTTTCTAGACATCTCCTTTCGCAGGATATCATCTCTTCGCTGCTGTCAACTAAGTTAGATAAAACTATACAAACTTTAATAAGACAGTCACATTTTGTCATCACTAATCGCTTCATTGTCTATCATTATAATTACGATTCTAATGAACTATTCAATTTTGATCCAAGATGTTTGATGAACACTAATTAGTTTAATTAATGAATAATTTTATCTACTTGACATACATTTGTTTCATACTTATTTAATTAAGACTGTCAGGCGTGCACTCTACAGAATATATTATTGAAGGGGTAAATTTTGCCCAGTTTATTATTTTAAATAATTGAACTGTGCTATGTGCATTATAATTGTATACATATTCTCTTTCAAAATTTCTGTTATGTCAAATGCCAAATTTTAATTAATAGTAAATTTCTTTTCTTTCTGCCTTATAGTGATTGTATTTAATTTATAGTTATTCCACTGGGTACTGATAAATTGTTTGATTTATTAGTTATGTATGCTCTACATGAGATGTTTAAAGTGTCAGCTAGTTTCTTTGTGTTATGAACACTCAGTTCACTTTAATCGAAGGGTTTGGCTGTAAATAATGGTAAGGGACATTCAGAGAGAAATAGTGTTATGAACTGTAAAACATAGTAAGTGACATATTTTATTCATATTAGAAAATAATTTTATTTCAATTCAGGACTTGGAATGGAACTCTGAACTAAAAATTCATAAAGGGTGTTACTTACTATGTTTTACAGTTCATAACACTGTTTCTCTCTGAATGTCCCTTGACATTATTTACAGCCAAACCTCGCAATTTATGGTAGCAGATATTAGAAACATTTTCCCATAAGAAACAGACGTGGTACATTCTGGTAACATAGTGTTGGTTGTGTTTTTCCACAATATTCTACATTCTGGTAGTCAATGGCATGTTTGTCTTAATTTATGTTCTTAAGCCAGTGGTTTATTTTATTTATGTATTTTCACTACTCTGCTACATAAGGTAGGAGACCTAAGGTTTTGAGTTTCCACTATGTTTTTAACAGAGTGAGTGTTTAAACATATTTTGTGGGCACACTTTTACTATGATGTAAACATGCCATGCATCAAAACATTAATTTTACTTTTGTGTTATTTTCGTGTGTTGATGAATATTGCAATTAATTTGTAAAACACAATTTTTGTTTCATTAATTTAAGCACATAATTTTAGTGGTATTATATTATTAATGTTTGTATTGATAATTTTTTTATGGATTTTTATGTCCTTTATTCTATGATTGTCTTGTCTGAACCATATACAAAATAGTATTTACTAGATACTAAAAGTACATTTTCCTAATTGCTAATTTCTATTTTTTTCCACTTCAATGTAAATATTTTTATGAGCATAATTGAAAAAAGTAAATTCTGTTTTGGTTTTTCTGTTACATGTACAGAGAGAGAGAGAGCTAGATAAATGTAGAGAGATAGATATAACTTAGACAGATGTAGATAGGTACAGATAGATAGAGCGAGATAGAGGGAGAAATATTGAGAGAGATAGTCAGATGGATAGATAAATGGATATATAGAGATAGATATGCAGATAGATAAATAGATAGATATAGAGATATAAATATAGATATTCTTATATCTGTATTTAGGTATTATTTATTGCCTAACTTAATGCTAGTTACAAAAATTCATTCACATGTTTGTCTCATCCCGACCTTGGAATTATATGATTTGTTTGTTATCTCTTAACTTATTACTACATAAGACATGTCTTCTCTTCTTAAATATTTAATGTAAATTTTAATTAAGTAGTTTTAGTTAATTTCTTATAGTAAATTATCTTTACTGTGTTTAGATGTGTTTTGTCTGAAAGACTATTAGTTCCCTTGCATGAAACTTTGTTTTCATTTTATGGATTTCAGTTTTATTGTGAACCAACTGAAGATAAGTTCTGAGCACATTATTTTTGATTCTAAACACGTTTAGTTTTATATAAACTACTGTCAGTGTTAGTGTATCTTGTTTGATGCTATTTTTATTTATGATTTTGGCAGTGTGAGTTAGCCTGCTCTCTGACAGTGAACACTGCTGTCACACGATGTCCGCTGCTGTTTACATTTTGTGCTGCCAACCTCTCACATACTTATTACTTTTAGTGCCTAGTGAAATCACACAGGCCTTTCTTTTCCTTTTACGCAATGTAATTTTAACTTAATTTCTCATTCTATGAATATTTATTCATTTTGTTTAAAGAGTGTTTTACATATTTGTAATGCATGTTTAGTGATTTTGTACTATTATTTCAAATTAATAATTACATTTGAATTGAGTTTTATTTAAATGCTTTCTGCATTTGTGACTTACATTTTCTCAAATCTCTTGTCTGATCTTTTCCTTGTATTTTGCAAGGTTCTTTTTTATTGTGGTTTTTGGAAATGCTTTCCTATTTTATGAGCTATTTCGGTTTGTGTGCAAAGACTTGTTCCCAGACTCTTTGACAAATATATTTTTAGTCATTTGTTTAGCTTTCAGTTTATTTATAACTTGCATTTAAACACTTTCTAAAATTTGCTATTAATTTTAATATAATTCATTACCATAGTTACACAAATAAATAATTTTGTTATTTTGTCTTTTTGACAATTTATTTGCATTTACATTTGCTGTATTACTTGGTACTTTAGTTACACTTCCATCATTTAGTGTTCACGTATAAATTTTATATTTGTACAATTTTACTGAGTATCAAATTACAACTTTTGAATTTTGTTTTGCATAATTATTAACTTAATTTCTGATATGCTGTAGTGCAGCCTTGTATTTTTTGTTTTTAAGGCATACTCTCTCCTAAAGTCCGACATTAATTTATTTAAGATTTTTTTAATATGGAGCACTAGACTTCCAAGTGACATTTTGTTTCATTGATTTTTTGGTGTTTCTCATGCACCTTAGTTTGTAAGTTGTAACCTTAGAGTCTGGTCAAGCTTTTCGCCATCAAGGGGGTGAAAATGTTTATGCGCAGAATTGGGTTGCAGGTGTTAATGCTCGTATTATATGGTTAAGAGTGTCTTACGAGTGCCATGTGTTTTGGTGCTCACCTTTGGACGATCTCTCCTTGTTTGTTCTCTTTTAGGGAGGTTATAAAATAAATAAAATGCTGTCGTGGAGGATTTTGCTATTAAATTTAATTTGTGGTATGTACAATTTTAATTTTTTTTTAAATTATTTTTGATTACAATGAGTGGCAACAAACACACTATTTAAATTTCATTGCTGCCACACTTACCGTACTGAATAATCAAATGTATCTTCGTTTCACACTTTAGTGAATTTTTTCATGAATTATCTATTTTCTTTTCAGTGGCTGTGAACTGCAGAACTAAACCTAATGATGAGATATTCATATTCTTTTTTTTTTTTTTTTTTGCGGTAGCGTTGAGCTTTTTGTCTCTTGCAGTGGTCACCATTAACCTGGAAAGCTGATCACTTTACCAAGTTTAGACTTGTCACGCGCTATGTGCTGGTAATGCTGATTTGGAGCCAGAGGATTTGAGTGTTTTCGAGCAGTCATTTGAATTTTAATGTTTCTGTCTTCTTTTTAGTTATGAACATTTTGATCATCCAAAGACCCTTTTATTTCCTCTGACTTATTTTTAGGGAAGACTTTTTTGGGATGACAGTTTTCCATTACCCTTCATGATGGGCAGTGTTCTCATTTTGCTCGAGCAGGGATTTCATTTACTATCACTCTTCTGACTCATTATAAGTCCCGACTCCTCTTGAGTCTTGCCTCACCGTGCTCATTCCACAAATCAGCAACGTTACCAACAAAACATTTTTATGTAGCTAACATAACATCCCCGTAAACTTTCCCATGTCCCTATTCTAATATTCTACCACTTTTTAAGTAACACAAAATTTTGTATCAAATTGATTTAACAATAGTTAAATAATTTTTCTGCAGACTAAATTCTTCGATTGTATTTTTGTATATTTTTATTTCGTAGCCTTATGCTCGTGTTGTTTTTGACTGTATTATACAACAGTTAATTTAGATTGTCCTAGTTCTCATAACATTTCTAAATATTTTATCTTTTTTACCCTATTTATTAACTTTGATTCTTTTTTTTTCTCATTGACTTTGGTGTAGTATGTGGTCATTTCATGTTGTAGAATCGCACAACCTTATTGACTATTTTATTTCTAGCTTGTTGTAATTTTTGTATCTGTTGTCATTTTCTGTGGTTGCTTCTGAGCATAATTTTGCAAAATATGGTATTTATAACTTCATAATTTTTACACACATACTGTATTTGTAATGTTTTGACACATTTTACTAATCTATCCATGATGTTGATATTTAATTGTTTTTACACCCTGCATTTGCAAGATACTAACCTACTGGTTATTCCTGCCTTTATAAATGGCTCATGTGGTCAGAGATTCTGAGACTGAGGCTTACTGGATCCACAGGAGGGTGCTGAAACCAGAAGAGATATTTCCCTTAACAGCTATTCAGTTTTATGGCTTGCCCTGCAAACTGCCAGTGGATTCTTCACCTTTATTTCCCCATCTGTTTCCCCTGATCATGTTTCAACCCTCCCCTCACCCTGGTCTGAACTTACGACAACTCCCAACCTCAGCAGCACTGTGCAATCCCATCCGGAAGATTATCACACAGTTGTGCGCTTTCTTTCTATATTTCTCATAGTTCACCTGTAGCCACTGTTGAACTATACAGCTTGGCCCTCAGTCTCCTCAGGGGGAAGCGCAGCCTCCTGTGCAGTGCTAGTTTCCCACACTGCACAATGAGAGGTGGGAAAAATCCAACAAGGGACATACATGGCATTGCCTGGAGATATGTCAGTCCGCGGGTTAATGGCCTGCCATGCTACCTGTGCTTCCTTCGTCGATGACCCTCACGTCAAGTTTTAAATGTGATTTTCTGTTCTGCATGTCCCAAATATGTTTGTAAGAACACACAACTGTCATCATGCTGCAGTATTCCCAGTGTGTCCCTCTCCAATAAAGTAGTATTTGGTAGTCCACTTAACAGCCAGACTTGAATAGATCACCTCTCAGAGAGTTTTTGTTAAACAATTAAAATATATGACAGTCCACTCTACGAACCATGTACATACAAGTGCTCCCAAAATAAACTCTGGACTCACAGTTGCATGATTTCTCGTTGTGAACATGAACCTAAAAAATTAATCATGACACTGCATAGTAAGTATCATCAGTCCTAGCCATTTTCAATCAATTTATTATGCAAAAAGGTTAACATCTTGAAATTAAAATATATTTTATACATAATTTAATGTAAATATTATCTTCTCAACTGTTAATTCTCCACTTCCTTTGTTTCTGTTTTACCTCATAATAACTGGGAGAAAAAATTTACTTCTATCCTGTGTTAACAGAAATTATACTAGCAATAGTAGATAATCTGTGCTAATTTTATAATTTGTGCAAGGTTATGCTTTATACTTTTCCAATACCTAAAACATAATGTAGTTTCTGAAAGAGGACTGCAGAAAATATGTTTTAATCAAAGTGGCTGGGACTGTTTCTCCATTACATGGATGGATATCACTTGGGTGATACAAAACTAATCAGGAATCCGGCATCCAGTCTAAGTGAATGTTTTGTTGTGTTTTCAGCATGAAATTGTAAATATGTTTTTAATGTGCATTTGCTTAACATTAATGTATATTTCTTTCCAGAAATAATGTCTCATCACATCACTTGAATGCGGTACCTGTAGAGATTATGATTCTACCTGTTATTAATCAGAGTGAACAGTATTTGAAGCTAGAAAAACTGCTTGATGTACAGCAAGATGTATTGGAAAATTTGGACAACTCATATGAGGTATAGTTACCTATTCCTTGCATAGATTTTAAAACATAATTTATTATGCATAGAGAGTTTGTAACAGTATGTAGTTAACAGAAATGCAAATATACACTAATTCATAACAAGTAAGGTTAATGCAAATTTGGTGAGTGTGTTGGACTGCTAATGGTAAGCTCATAATTTATGGTTACTGCCTTGATACTTAGCGGTTAAGAGTCCTCTAAAAGTTTTAATATTTTTCTCATTGTAACCTCTATTTTTTCTAGTATTTTACCGAGTGAGGTGACACAACGGTAACACATTGGACTTGCCTTCGAGAGGACCCAGGTTCGATCCCCGGCTCCGGCCATCCTGATTTTGGTTTTTTATGGTTTCCTGAAATCACTCCTGGCAAATGCTAGAATGGTTCCTTAAGAAAGGCCATGGCCGTGTCCTCTCTTAGCTCCTGTCCATGTGTAAAGTTGTGTCTCACCATCTCTAATGACCTCGCTGTCGACGAGACATAAAGCCCACTTACCTTACCTTACCTCTAGTGTTTTATCTTCTTGATGACATTTTTAACTTGCAATTTGGAAATATTGTGATTTGCAGTTGACTGTTGATGTGACAGTAGGTTGAGGGTGGTGGAATAAATATAAATTATGGTATGCTGCAAGTTGTACTGGCAAGAAAAGTTGGGCCATTGATGTGGCTGAGAGTATAAAAATTTAGGAATGACATAGAGATTCCATTCCTTTGATGATATGAATTATTTAAGGTAAAAATAAAGAAAATGGTTACTATCTGTTCCTCAAGGTAGCTGGGCGGTGATAACTTTGGTATGCCTCAGGATCAAGATCCGACAGCTTGGCTGGTAACTATGTTAGAATTTTCCTTGTTGCGAAGCTGGCACTATTAGCAGTTAACTGCATTGAGCCCGACTACCCAGACTCTTCTTACAAGGCCTAAGCCTATTCAACATTAAGACCAACGAACAAAGTTAACAAACAAGGTTAAATGGGACTACTGTCCCTTGCATCTACTGACCTATGCTTATAGCTTATCAGAGATTAAGGATCTACTCTTTACATTCCTGAGCAAGGAAGACAACAGTTTAGAACAAACCATGTATTGACATTTTAAGCACTCCAGATACAATATTCGTACAACCTTATCCCACATTGCAAATGTTTATAACACTTCGAAGCGAATGCATGACTCGCTACAACACTCTTTACACTCGATATTAGAAAATGTCAGTTCCTTGTTTTGCGAGTATAACTTCAAAACACTGACAGTGACAATACAATTACCAATACCCACCAATACTTCTAAATACATCTATCAAAGGTAGGTCAATGCACAACAGAAACGCAGACACTATTTCTGAGTCTCCCTTTATCCTCTGCGCACGAAGCGCCCCTCGTCCATTCTTCCTAATATAATCTCCCTGCCAACGAGTACATTAACTCAATATTCAAATGCGAAGATTACCACTCTCGCTGATCTCCCATAACGGAGAAAGCCTGGCAACCCATCCATTTCACAGAAATTCCTGTTACACCAGCGCTACTACCTCGTAGAGCTTAATCCCCCTCCAGCGGTGCCGCGCGGTGCGAAGTCGCGCGCCCGAGAAATGTTTGTTAGGGCCTCTTCTGCACGGGCTAAATCAACCTGTCCATTTAACTCACCAACCACCTCGGGCAGTATAGGAAGTACACATGTACGCTTGCAAGACGAACCCACTCAAGTTTCGTGTTGCGTCTTACGCACATCGGCGACCAACGGGATACCACAACCCTTCGTGACAACTCTTCGGTACAAGCACCTCTCCCATCGAACGCTGGCCTCAGAATGCCCTTCTCCCCGATGCGAGCAGCGCTCGCTTCCCCCCACGCGCCCCTACCGCCGGTCGGCGGAACTAGCCTTCCACCCCCCCCAACCCCAGGCCGCTCTCCTCCATGGCCAGTGCAAGAGAGGAGCGGGGTGGGCGGGGGGAAGCCAGCATCGTCAACCAGGGCAACCCAACTCCTAAATAATTCCCTTCAAGCTAACCACAAGTCACTCACAAGAAGGAAGGGCGAAAAGACTCTCCCCAAAACTCAAAATTGAAGAAGAAGCCCCCTTAAAAGGAAATAGAAAAACTCAAAATACTCAAAACCCGGCGGGAGCCCGCTCAGCATCATGTGCCATACTACACATAACCATGAACATTCGTTGTGAGATGAAGAAATAAATAACTACATGTACATGCACTTCACGGAAGTTTACTTGCAACCATGATACAAAAGACTGGGCAACATAAGTCAAAGCATAACAATGTGGGTTTGGAATTCCGGCCCTTTCATTGCACTATGTGGCACAAAATCAGCACGTGAGTGACAAAATACAAATTACAATAGGAAGTTGGGCCCCTGGCCACAAGATGATCGCAGAGGTTGGGCAGCCTCTGGGCCAAAGTTAAAGGTTCTGTTACTTACATGTAAGCTCTGACAGATAGTGACTAGAAAAAGTTGAGGGACCAGAAGTGTTGATTATAATGAAATGTCCTGTAATGTGCTACGATGCCAGCTGACTTGTTACCTGGATGCAAGGCACCCTCCAACACCTTCATATGGGAAACTCGTTTTGTTCACCCATGCCCAAAATAAATTACAAACTCAGTATGAAAAAGAACACAAGAGTAATTTTAAAAATTTTTTTAGAAATATAATTTTCTTTACTGATATTTTAAAATTAAAAATGTTTTTGGAGTGTGGTCAGTGTATGGATCACTCTGATACTGTTGTGCTTTTTGACCATATGCCTTGTGGCAGTCAATCTGTTGTGTGGGACAGGCATCATGCCTGGGCATACATCACTGTATTTTGAGTGGTCTTCTTGGCAAGGTTTTCCATCCAGTGAAAAGCAAGTAACAGTGCAAAGCCCCAATATATGTGTTTTCTTAGTTACAAATTCTTAAAATTGCTGGCCTGTCACTACAGTTAAATTTTTTGATTTCATTTAATTTTATTTAAATAAATAAAATATTTAAATATGCAGAGTGATGTTTTTAATTACAGTAAAATTTTGACTGGACTCCGTACATTGTCGAACACATACAAAATAAAAACCACTTAATAGCGTTCTAAATTTAAATAAATGATATTAATCACAAATAATTTAACTCTCGTAGCTAAAATATGGACAAAACATAATAAACATAAAAAAACTGAGATACACAATAGCAATTAACTGCAGTTCTGAGATTTTTCAACAAACAAGCTGATCAGACATAACAATAGTAAGAATAAAAATGATGACATGTCAGGACACGTGTGCAGGTTGCCCTCATCTGTAATATTGGAACAAACATGGTGCCGTACCGAACAAATGCTAGTGTATCAAGTGCATAATGTTTACTATGTTATTTGTGTCACTAACCAATGTATGAAACATGAATATTTATCTTAACCATTGCCTTTGGTTCAGCATCCAAAGGATAGAGGATACATACAAACAGCTTGGTTGAATTATGCTATTCATTAATAATTCAGACTTTGGGTGCAGTACCTTATCACATTGCTCCTCACAAAGCACGCCAAGCAGCCTTGCTCCCAGCATACCAGTAGGACAAAGGTATAGGTCTTTCAGGATAAAATAAACACTAAATTTTAACTTTTGGAAAACATCACTAGCCATTTCTGCATATAATTCAACATTTACAAGAGTTACATTATTGTTTGTAGGGTTGGCAGTGAATAATCACGTGTAGATCCGTGCATTTTCCTACATAAATACAAAATTACTGATAGAACATCAAATGAAATTAAACTCTGTATTTAATAGTCTTTGAAATATTTCTTTGTGGTTTTATTGACTTACCTAATGACTGTATGACTTGATGGAATTTGCGCCAGCACAAAGTGACACAACCTTGCTGCTGAACCTCAACTGTCATTAGCAGACATAGTTCAAAATTCCACCGACAGGTGGCATCAGAGTTACATTTTGCCGCTTCGCTTAGAAGCATAATTAGTTCAGTCATCGAGAGTGTATTGTTTGCTGTGCAATGTATGAGTTTCTGATAAACACATTCAAAAGTATTAAAAATGACTGTTTGTCATTGATAACCTCTAAATTGTAATGTTTTATGATTGCCAGTCTGAGTATCTTGAATTATAAATCTCAATTTTTTCTGTTTCACACATTAAGAAAATACATTATTTATTGTAATTTTTAAGTGTGTCGTTGTTCAAGGCAGTACGACTGAATGGAATTTGAATTTTTGAATTGTGTGTGTCATTATGTCATGTGTTTCTTGTTAATAGAGGCTTCGAGTTAAAAATTGGAATATAATGTGCACATATTTACGAGATTCGTGATGGCAGTAGTGCTTGTTGTATAAATTAGAGTTTATGCACAGAAACTAGTAATATACAGGATGTTTGAAAGAAAAAAAGTGTGCTATATTGCAGGAACAGGTCATACACACCAAAATTAAAGAAACTATATCTAATAAACCTAGCCCCTAAGTTGGACTCTTTAAGAGGTATGTACACTTTGTGAAAATTACAATAGTAGGGTCCATTGCGGTTTCCCTTGTAATGAAATACATGCCATATTTTGGAAAGAGGCAGTACACATCAAAACAAGACACGCATATCTGATAAACATGATCTGCAAAATGCACCCCTTAAGAGGTATGTACACTTTGTAAAACCATCAATCAAACCATACGACCACAGAATAAATACCTAACAGCAGCGACAAGGCATGATTTTTATCGAATTCATTTTCTCTTTGGATTGTTATGGTTTCGAAGCTGGATTATTTAATGGGGCTGTTTGGTTATACATCATTTAAACATCTTGACGTGCACTTTTCGTAAGGTCAGCTCTCAAAAACACAAGACCCCCATGGTCGACGAACCCTCACTTGCCACTTCTCGTATTCCGCAGACTGAAGCATAACAATCCACGCCGGTGCACTGACGAATCGGAACAGTAACTCAAAACACAAGGGTACCTCAATTCATGATGAATGACTTTTGTCAGATAACTGTTTCAGGGAATAGCCACACAGTGATGGAAGACCAATAATGAGCTATTCAAAACCCAATACAGTTTCAAGGAAACATTGAAAGAATGCTTCAGTAGCTCTGCCAATGTTGCTAAGCTTACTTCAGAGCTGTACGGTCAAGGACAAAGGAATAATGAGAATGTTTATTTGTTTCTCACTCAGAAAACTCTTTCAACTTTTGTACCGAGAGCCCAAAAGTAGTTCTTTCTTTGCAACACTAATAAAATTAGTATGCCCCAATCTACAACCACTCCAGGACACCAGAGTACCTACTGGAGCTATGAATCGTGCTGCCATCATCCAATAAGAATTCCAGCAGTAAACATATCCTTATGCTTTTCGCATGAGCGAGAGGTGCCCTACACCTGCATGGAGGTTGACCACTTTACCAACAGAAAACAACATCCAATTATCTACTCAAACTCAACATCTCAAAATAACTGTGTAGGTTGGTATACACAGGTGATTGGCATGGATTCAGCAGAGTCAACAAGTTTCGTCAAGACTCAATGGATAGCTCAGCTCACTAACTTTACTTGCAACTGCACCATATGTAGCTAATCTTGCACGAAAATGACACACAACTATCAAGTGTGAGATTGAAGTAAGACAGGTGGAAATGTAATTAATGTACTGTGACCAACCATTGCAAGGAAGACTTTATGATCAGAAATGGGTGGTTGGTTGAACAGCATGCCATTTTAAATTTTGTAGTAAACAAAATTAACTTCAGTTGAATATTATGTACAAGTGTTCCTGCTAATGTGTTTTATATAAATAGTTTCATGTTGTCATATTAACAAAATTAAATTAAACTGCCAAAATTCATTGCCTACATTTTAAAAAGTACATAAACAATAGTTACACACCACAAGGAGAATGCATGAATCATGGTCACATCCATGAAACGTGGGTACATCACTAACAAAACAGATTAAGTATGTATACATTACAAGCATTGTAAATAGTTTTTTCATTCTGAGAAAAAAGAAGATAATTTTGAATTGCAGTACTCTTTTGAGTCAAGTGTTACAGGCTGCAAAAAACAGCTAGTGATTACAGCTGATAAAGCATTACTTCTTCTCTTGTCCTTTTCCTCACTGCTCATTGTGTCATTGATACGGTTGTCTTCCAACCCTTATTGCTTAACACATGAGCATCCCGACTGCAGCCAAGTGTTAGGTTTTTTAACCGGCGAAGAACTCGTAAAAAACTGTGTCAGTGTCGTCTGTTTAGCCTGACTTGAATAAATGGTTACAATAATTCCTACATGAATAAGCAAATCACAAAAAACTTTGAGTTTACAAATTCGGAAAGATTGCTTTGTACAGCAAGCATTAAATGAGTATTTACATTAATAATAATAATAATATTATTATTATTATTATTGTTATTACTGTGGTTCGGCAGTAGGTGTTCATAGTATTAGGATGTGCTTTACAACTATTACTCCTAGCCTTACAATTACTCTTGTTCAATTAGTTGGAAAGTGTTTTTCGTTGTGTTAGATACCAGGGCAATCTTATGACCCCAAGTAATGATGTGTGTACAGTATGTGGTAAGCCTTTTTACAGATAAGAAAAATTTATCAAATATGCATGAGATTGCGGTATGCATTTGCACTCACTGTGCATAATACAATATGGTGTGAAAGAGGAGGAAACATACAAGAGTAGAAACTGTAGTTCTGGAACAACTATGTTTAGTTTTTATCACCAAAGCATGGAAAGCATTACAAATCTAATGCAACCCAAGAGCCCGTGAATACATGCAAGCTGGTACTGTAGTCAGGCAATGACAGGTCATCAGAAAATGTGAACATATCTTCTCTTCGGACAGCCTGAACGACAGTGCCAAGTCAATGTTCAAGGTACTGTGTGATAAAATTGAGGTTCTAACTAGCTAGGATAAAAGAATTTAAAGATGAAAATACATTGTTACAAGCAATGTTTGAGAGTGTGCAATCCACAGACAGTGAAGCACGTCGTTTCTTTCACTGTGCTCATTCTGAGGTAAATAAGTCTAAATCTAATAAAACCTATAGTCAGGTTGTTGGAAATGGGTAAACATAAACAAATTACAGATCCTCATCCATGACAAGCCAGCGGGTACAGATCATTGTTTCTAAGGTACCATATGGTAGCACCACATGTTTGCCACGTACAACATGCAAAGTGCATGGGCAGAAAACTGTTTCCATGTCGTGGATGGTTTTATGGTAACATGTAGATGCTTAAGAAAGAAGTCAGGTGACAATGGGTCATTAGTTTCTAGACATGTGTTGGAGGTGTCAGAAACAACATAGATATTAAGATGGTTTTGTAACCAATTAGCCACACATGACGTCTACTTTGTGTCTTGTTTTGCGCCTGACGTGAATGTAAATGACATTGCGTCCTATATATTTAAATACTTCATAGTAACACAACTCAAAATGGTAAGACTTAAAACTAGATATGACTCATTCTCATATTTTTATGTGGCAGTTACAGAATCTAACTATGACCGAATTTTTAATACAGTTTTCTGGCCTTCTGGTTGTCTAATAAGTCCCTTCTATGGAAGACTTCAGAACAAGCAGCTTTTTTTACAGTAAAATTAAACCGCTATTATGAACACAGCGGTGACTGCAAACTCAGCGGTGCACAAAATCACAGTTGACACATCACAAACAGATACACAATCTATTGCAGATACTTATGAACAACATAATTGGCGGACCAGAGGAGCCAGTAATACAGGCTAATGACAAACCTGAATGTGTGATATCTTTATTATTAAAATGTCAGGGGTCTTTGAACCTAAGCTAAACACTTCTTAGAAAATATAGCTGCTCCTAATTTCTATGTTATTAGTCTTGCCAACGTGGTTATCTCAAAATTACTTAAATTTACATTTTTTACAAATAGTTTTGTAGTATATTTTAAACATCGAGATATGAAGGCAACCAAAGTTAATTGAAGTGGTGGTGTTTTAGTTGCAGTAAATAAGCTAAACTTCCCACATTTTATGCAGATGTATTAAATAAATAGTGGCATACAGATAGAAATTAGTAAATCCCAGTGAAGGTAATTTCTTCTTGGTAATATCTATATTCCAGCACAAACTACTATATGGTAATTTATTAATTATGTCTCATGTTTAGAAACTAAATTATCAGTGTATCTCTACCCCATAATTTTATTAGGAGATTTTAGCATACCTGATATTGACTGGAAATTCAAACATACTCAAAATGTTAGCCACTATTATAATAAAATTATAGGTCGGCTTTTTTAGATACTACTAATGTTCGTGATTTAGAACAACATAATTTCACTGTTCTTCAGAATCAACTTCTCTGTCTCATTTTTTCTTACACAAACTTTAGTATAACAATGTCAGTTGACCCCCTTGTTGATGAAAATGCCCCGCATCCACACTAGATATACAGGTACCTATTTTTTTAAACTATTAGTTGTACTCACACATCAGATATATCTTAGAAACCACAATTTTGAACATATATACAGTACGACATGCATGATGTTGACAGGATGGTAGGATACCTAACAATTTGTATCTAAGCTCAAATTGATCAATATATTCAATTTATTGAAAAGCCAAAATCAGACATCCCTTTTGGTTTTCAGAAAATATAATTTGCGTAATCAAACTAAAAAATACCTTTCACATAAATACAAAAATACTTAGAGCACTCAACACTATAAATCTTTTGCAATGTTCCAATAGTCAAGAAAAATTTGAATGCTGACAAAACAGTTTGGCAACTAAACATTAATGACAAAATATAAACAAATCCTTCCAGTGTTTAGAAATATGTGAAAATAATGAAGGAAGGCTACACTAATCAACTAAGCAGTATATTAATAAATTATGTAGTAACCAATGACCTGTATGCAGTTGCCCATTCTTTTGGAGAATATTTCTCATCTGTATGTAAATGTACAAATAAAATAAAAACATGCAAACCAGGGTCTTTAAAATTTGTTTATATCACTGTCCCACCTATGATCACAGTAAGCTTAATTCTGTATGACAATTAAAATCTACAACATCTGCAAGTTACAATGACAGTCCTAACTTTATTATCAACGGTTGTGCTGAATTCTTAGCACCCATTCTTCTCCATATTTTCAATTATGCCTGCGATCCAACAACGTACCCCTCCGTATGGAAAATTTCTGCGGTAGTCCCAGTATTTGAGAAAGGTATCAAACAGTTAATAAATTGTAGGCGAATTGTGTGGTTTGTGAGATGTTTATGAAAAAGTCATCCACAAACATTTATATTTTCATACATAATGTGATGGTTCGACTATTGTCCCCAACCACTGCCTCGTCCAGTAAACCTCAGCGATATTGCATGAGCTCTTTCTCCCGTCAGGCGTGGATTCGAAACCGGAAGGAGAAATTACCAAACTCGCTGCAAATATGTCCTGGTTCCTACCTCGGGATATAGGTAGATGCAAACAATCACTAGAAATCATGGATAAGTTTCA
>PNEQ01046294.1:0-60815 GCA_003012365.1 Medauroidea extradentata
ATAGGTACACTTAGGGAGGTAGACATGGCCCCAATTGCGGCCATGTCTACCCAATCCCTCTCTGCCGCGATGCATGCCTCCTCTGCATGAAACTTCCCTCTTGTAGGCGTATGGGGCTCAGCCCTGAGACGCACTTAGTCCCGCTCCTTCCCCGGGCCTCACACATAACTTAGTAGTTAGGGTAGGTTAGGAAAAAAAATGGGCCGGAAAGTAAAGATAGTTCTGTTCCAGCTGCCGTAGCATTCACATCGTGCTCGCTGCCAATCAGTCTACCAGACCTTCTACTATCTACTGTCCCCTGTCTGTGTGCCTGATACGTAACTGTGCCAACGAAAGTACACAGTGCAGGGAGGTAAATATTGCTACAGGCCGGGTAGGCACTTAGCTAGATAACAAGTTTTTATTTTAGGCGAGCTTGCAAGTGCTCGGCAACGAGGGACTATTGAAAGGTTTCTGTCTGCTGCTGTTTTCACAGCAGGAGCCAACTCTTCACTTCATTAGTCATCCTAAATTTAGTGTTAGTGTACTTTAAAATTAGACATCACATTGAGTAGTTTTTACACTCCCAACTCCCCCTCGGGGGCCCCCTTTAGCAACACAGCGAACTCAACAGAGCCTCACCGTGGTGCTAAGAAACGCAGAAAGGAGTCAGCCACTCCGCCGCCAAACAATCCCGTAGGTATGGAGGCCGAAACCTCCCAGTCTAAGCAAGAGACAGCCGTCGGCAAACCCAAGAGACCCGATCTCTGCCCTCTCACTCTTTACCATACACAGGAAGTCAACTATACCATTGTCAACGAACTTTTAAAGACCAACTGCGAGAGCGCACAATTAACCATATTGCCCTGCAAGGTCTGCAATACCTGCCACTTAGTGTAGAAGACTACAGAACAGCCATTTCCATCCTCGAGGAACTCGATGTAGGCTTTAGCACACTGACGCCACGCAGCGAAATGCCACTCAAGGTGACAATCAAGCACCTTAAACGCTCCCTGCCCGTCTCATTCATCAGAGATGAGTTAAGAGAACTTGGGTTCGAGCCCCAGGCAATATAGCCCAAATTGTACCAAAGAGACAGGCAGCCACTGCACATGTTTGTAGTGGAACTGCCCAGTAATGAAATGTCCCGCAAGATCTACGATCTCAAGTACCTGTGTGGCCTAGTCATCAAAGTCGATAACTACAAACGCCGTGAATGCCCCCTCCGCTAGTGTAGCTGCTGCCAGCGCTTCAGCCACAGCAGCAAGGTCTGCCGAGTTCCCCCACGCTGCCGTCTGTGTAGCAAAGACCACATGACCGTCCACTGCACCCTCGAAAAAAAGGACGACAGGGGACAGCGATGCTGCGCAAGCTGCAAGGGACAGCACGCAGACAACTATCGAGGGTGTACTTCCTACAAGGAAGAAAAATGGTGTTTTTGGCCGCCTGAGGAGCGGAAAAAACACCAGCAAATTAGCAAGGCGTCCATTCAGGCCCAAAGCGAGCCCGATAAATATCGTGCCCCCCGAGCCCCCTGGACACAGCCTGGTCCTGATGGCTGGACTATGGTGCCAGAGCACCAAAAAAGACATACACCTGCGCAAAACTTTGTGCCAGAATACGTTCAGCAGGCCCCAATCTATACCCGAAATAGATATAATGCTTTCAATATGCAGGGGTTCTCTGAAGTAGATTTCCCCGCCCTTGCTAACACGCACAGGCCTCGTGGGCAATGACCCCAGCAGCAGGGACAGAAGGGGAAAATGTCCCAAAACACCCAGAAAAAGAGTGCAAAAATACAGCTAGTTCTCGCCTCAAGAGCGCTCAGCAACAGACTGCTAAGGCCATGCCCCCACCCAAGTCCCAGGCGGCCCAGGATAGGCCGGACCCAGAGCGCCAATCAGGAGCGTGCTGCAGCTCGGGAAACTATAAAGGCTCCCGAAACAGTTCCGGACGTTTCCGCCCCCTCTCCACCCTGACAATGAAAGGTTAACTGCTGTCTGCGAGAAGAGAGAAGATGGAGCCTGTTTACAGGCTGAGCTGTACAGTTTTCTGCTGTTGTCACCGAGAAGTAGGCTTGGCCTACATTGAGGTTTTGGATATTGTTGTGCCAGGCTTGCCTGACGCGGGAATATCCCTAACAGCTCGGTAATCGGACAAACTGGCTTTGTTCGACTTGTCGCCGCCAGGGGCGCTCAGGCCCAACTGGCGAAAACAGGCTCGCTGAGCCGCCATTCTGATTGGCCGGACTCGCCCTATTTGTGCTGGTTTTTCTATGCCCTTATTCTGACTCTTGCTCTCTTCGGGGGGAGGTTATGGCCCCAATTGCGGCCGTGGCCTCCACTTTCAACCCTGCTACGCCGCAATGTACGCCATCTTTTCCTTAGAGAAACCGCAACTCAGGTGTATGAGGCTTTGCCTTGAGACACATTCACTCCCCATCCCCTCCCTCGTTTTAGCCAGTAATGCATGTCGGAGTACCCATTAGACTGAGCTGGGGTACACGCTGACGTGGCGGGATATGAGGGCCCGTCAGATAAAAAAAAGTCCGGACGTTGCCAGTATGGAAACGTCCATAAACGAGAGCAGGTCTGTGCCGCCCCCGACCTTTTCCTTTGACTGCCTGAAAGAAATCATATGCCAAACCTCAGCTGCCAAAAAAGACCCTTTCGTTGGGGAATTTTGCACTCAACTGTGTACCATTCTAGCCATTTGGTTTGATCCAAACAGCGCCCTAGAAGACAAGTGCAAGGCCACGCTATGCTTTGCCTTGTCAGTAAGAAGCATAGGTCAACACAATGCCTCCCCCTAGGCAGGACCACAGACCTGAAAACAGGCCTCCTCCATACAAAAAATTTTTTTCTGGAATGCAGCATGCATCCGGAATAAAAAGCAGGAGCTGATATATTATCCGACTCGCTACCAGGTACAAATCGTGGCTATTAATGAAACACACTTACGACCACAACACTGTTTCTCTGCCCCAGGTTACTCTTGCTTTAGAAAGGACACACAAAATAATGCAAGAGGCGGCGTTTTAATTTTAATTAAAACACATTTAACTGCCATGCAGCAAAACAGCCTCAATTAAACACACTAGAAGCCGTGGGTGTTAATTTAAAGATCGGCGGCCAGCAAATATCTCTGTATTCTGTTTATTGTCCACCAGGCTGCACACTTACGCGCGCGGATTTAAATGAATTAATAAACAATCCCCTATTCTATTTGCTGTCGGCGACCTGAATGCGAAACACCCCACCTGGGGCTGCAGGGCGCGGACAGCCAATGGAAATACATTATTTAATCACCAAACTAGGCAGAACTATGTAATTCATGCGCCCGACGAACCAACTTTTGAACCTACACAGGCAAACCACCAGCCGGATATTTTAGATGTTGCAATATGTAAAGGCCTTAATATGACCTATACATTAGAAGTAATACACGAATTGGCCTCGGACCATTACCCTGTCCACTTAAATTTTGACCAGCTGGAAACAGACAAATGGCCAATTAGAAAAATTAAAGATTATAAACATGCGATTTGGGAAGCCTTTAAAGAGTACCTGGACGAGGAAATTAATCTGCCAGATCCTGTTAGCACCCCCGGCGAATTAGACTCTGCGGTTGATCACATCACAGAGCTAATTCAATCAGGTATTAGCCAATTTGTCCCCGAAAAGACCCCAAAGCCCCATAGTGATTTGCTGGCAGCCAATATTAGGCAGCTAATCACTCAGAAAAATCGCTTGCGCAGGCGCTACTCGCGAGGTAGAACAGGCCAACTCAGAACACAAATAAATGCACTTAGAGAGCCAATTAATATATAAATAATACACCGGCAAACAGACCAGTCCCAGGTTACTCTTGCTTTAGGAGGGACAGAGAAAACAATGCAGGAGGCGGTGTTTTAACTCTAATTAAAAACACAATAAACTGCCATGCAGCAAAACAGCCTCAATTAAACACACTAGAAGCCGTGGGTATTAATTTAAAACTCGGCGGCCAGCAATTATCTCTCTATTTAATTTATTGTCCACCAGGCTGCACACTTACGCGCGTGGATTTAAGTGAATTAATAAACATATCCCCCATTCTATTGGCTGTCGGCGACCTGAATGCAAAACACCCCACCTGGGGCTGCAGGACGCGGACAGTCAATGAAACTACTTTATTCAATCACCAAACTAGGCACAATTATTTTATTCATGCTCCTGACGCCTACACAAATAAATCACCAACTGGATATTTTAGACCTTGCACTATATAAAGGCCTTAATATGACCTTTACATTAGAAGTCTGGCCTCAGTAGTAGGGAATGGTATGTCCCGGCGCACTGGCTCCTGGCTGTGGGCATGTGGGCAAGGCCGCTATCTTGGATTACGTCATGGGGGCCATTTTGTTGTGCACGGTGTCCATCTTGAATCAGTCCGCCATCTTGGATTACATCACAGTGGCCATTTTGTTGTGCATGGTGGCCATTTTGTCACATATGTCATATCATATCACATTATTTCATATTACATCACATTATGTCATATCATGTCACACTATGTCGTATCATGTCACACTATGTCATATCAGGTCACACTACATCATATCATGTCACATGTCATATCATGTCACATTATGTCCCTATGCTATGTCTTATATCAAATGTTATATCTTATACCATATGTTATGTCTTACGTTATGTCTTACGCCTTATGTATGTCTTATGCCATATGTTATGTCTTACATTATGTCTTATGCCATATGTTATGTCTTATGCCATATGTCATGTCACATCGTATCGACCATCTTGTCGAGTCCTCCATCTTGTTTCCAACAGTAATTTAACTGAGGGAATTTTTCCCTGCAGGAGGGAATTTTTTCCCTCGAAATTTCCCTCATCGTCTGCTGGGGAGGTCATGTTTGTTTCCATCATTGGCTACTAGGTGGCGCTAGTGTCGCAGTTTGTTTCCGTCATTGACAGCTAGGTGGCAGCATCCACCATATTATGTGAGCGCCGCCATGTTTGTTCCAACGTCTACATCGCCGTCTGCTAGAGTGCTATAGTATCGCTATTGATGTAAGGTCGAAGTTGCTTGTGTTTGTATATGGGAGATTAGACCTTATAATTTTATTTTTTAGCAAGTTAAAAATTTTCAGTTTGCCGGGCGCGAACTGCTGCCCCTTGTGTTACTAGACATGTGCCCTAGCCCACTAGCTACGAGTACATTGACGAGAGGATGCTGTTAAATAGTGTATATATAAACATAACTTTTTGTAGCAGATAAATGTTCACATTTAATTTATTTTCATTTACATTTTAGCATACCTATGTCTTATTGATTATATATAAAATAGTATTAACTATTGCTATCCTACGAAACCTCAAAGCGGGCAATTGAATATTTTTTATGTGATTCAAAAAATCCGCAAATAAGTGCACCTACGAATCCTCAAAGCGGGCAATTGAATCATTTTCACTTGATTCAAATAAATGCGCGAACGAAACCTCAAAGCGGGCAATTGAATCATTTTCATATGATTCAGAAAACCTCGGTGAAATGCACACATGAAACCTCAAAGCGGGCAATTGAATAATTTTCATATGATTCAGAAAACCTCGATTAAATGCACAGACGAAACCTCAAAGCGGGCAATTGAATTATTTTCATATGATTCAAAAAACCTCGACGAAATGCACGCATGAAACCTCAAAGCGGGCAACTGAATCATTTGGACACAGGCTTCAGGATGAGGAGTAGCCAACATCAAAATCCACAACGATAAGCACCTTGTCATCAGCTACCTAGAACTAGTAACTACTTATTCTCTACGAATCCTCGAAAGCAAGCAATTGAAGCGTAAAAAGTTTGCAAAGCGGGTAAGTAAATAACTTACATGTGTCAAAATAAAACAACGCTGTACGATTTTATGTATAGACAGGTCCAAGACACATGCCTCGTAGACTGCGACTTGAGAAAAAAATCGAAACATCATATATGTTTAAAAAAGAAATGTTATATAATCGACTGAATTTGTTCAGAGATATCTGGGACATAGACTACTGTATGCAAGAGGGGTCTAATTCAACACCTTGGATTTTTTTACCACAGTGTACATTTGAAAGGTGATATAATACACTGAATTAATTTAAAAATGTCTACATATATATATATATATATATATATATATATATATATATATATATATATATTAGAAGCCTCGTAGGTGATGGCATGAGAAATTTTTCGCCCAACACGATTCCCACATACGAAAATCTGGAGACAGACCTTGCAAAACTTGATGGGAAGGCGAGCATCCTAACCATAGCTATTTTTCTGCCATCTCGCTGGAGCCACAGACGCTCTTGTCCGTAAAATGAATTCTTAGCTATCGACTTGGCACAAACTTTCTTTTATTTTCACATAGCACTTGCTGGTAAGATGGTGACGATATTGTTTCCCTCTGTAGTCTACCAACAACAATATAAAGTGCGTTTTCTTGATCATTCGTAATTCAGTTTGCTGAGAACTGTCAACATGGAATATTTTCATCCAGCGAATCATTATGTCATTGTGACACCAGGCTTAAGTAGGGTATCGTACTGTTACTGATCACGCAGTCTATTGCGAAGCTTTACATAAATATGTGATGGTACTTATCACAGCCTTTATATAAGCGAACCACTAAACCACGAGCCACATTGTCAAATCATTGGCTGTACTACTTATGGGCACTGTGCAGTCTTCCACATGCGGCAAGAAACACAGTTACCCTGCTCCGAGGAGGACGTCATGAGATTTTCAAGTGTCTACGACAAGAAGATACGGCTTAATACTGAAGACTAAAGTAAATTGTGATGGCATGCAGCAGCGAAAAGGCAGGGGGTAGGTGTACACTGCCGTGTGCAAGAAACTTGGTAGAAGATGACGACAGCCCTGTTGATCGCAACTAATCATCAGTTGCAGTAACACCAGCATGGATTCGTTCAACAAGAAAACGTCAAAGAGGTATGAATAGACACTTGATTTCGATGTAAGTCAGCAGTAATAGGCGTTATAAATTTCGTCTGTACCAACTTCCAACAAGTATTGCTTGAGTGTTTTCGTGTGCGCTATGTCTAACTAAGAGGACAACGTATTTTTTTTTACTAACTACTGATCCCTCAGTTGTTAACTGATCGCTAAGGAGTAAACATCTTACAGCAGTGTTCTCGAACAAGAATGAATACTATGAATCATGAACTACCAGTCGCTGCTCAGTGCACACCTGCGAAAGACCTTTTTCCAGCAATGAAGAAGCACAGTTGTGATTTTTGCAACAAGATATTCAGTAAATCACATAGTGCGAGAAGACATGAAAAGTGGATATGTGTGAAAACCCCGTCTCGCAAGCAGCTGCGTTGTGATACGTGCCGTAATAAAACTAGCAAGACAAGATCTTATGAAGAGACATCGTGAATCGTGTAAAGAACTTGTTTCTTTTCCTGTGAATCGCTATTTGCGGAAGTTTCGATCATCAAGTTGCAAAATATGGAGCCTACAGAAGTGAAAACTGATTCCGCAATAGAGCCGAAGACATCAGAACTGACGTTCCTGTAGCTACTGTAACAAAACATTTTCATGTGCTCGTAATGCAAACAGACATGCAGTTCACAAATGTAAAACGAATCCTAGTCGTAAAGCTTACAGATGTGATAGCTGCAATAATTTGTTTACACGTGCTGACAATCTAAACAAACACCAGAAAATATGCACAGGACCTGTTCCCCTTTCAAAACCATTATTACCATCACCGCAGAAAAGACATAGACTTGTTAACGATGCTGCTGAAAATGACGATGAAGAAATGTGTACTACAACAATAACTTCTGATCAACATGAGAACACTGTGGTCAATTGTGGGAACAATGCAACAACATCAAGATACAAGTGCAGACAATGCAACAAGGCTTTTGCTACGAGTTCCAATATGAGACGTCATGAGAGAAGTAAAAAGTGTGTTAAGGGACAAGGTTATGCTTACTACACGACAACTTGTTTTAAATGCAATCTTACATTTAAGTGCTATGAACGAAAAGATATTCAGGATGATACTCTTAGCCGTATGATTCATCGCGAACAGGAAGCTGCATGTAACAAGGCATGTAAGGAGCATGTAGAAATGTGTACTGTTCCAGTCCTGAAGCCTGTACAGGCTGTAAACGAAACAAATAGCAATGGATACATTTTGAAGGAATCGGCTTTCCGAGGCACTCTGAAGACTTATGTAGCACCTAATGCATCAGACACTGCAAAAAATATTTGCTCATTTCTAACCGATATGAAACAAAAATTAAACTGTCAACTTACAGAAGCACTGGAAAACCATGGTTCGTTAAAATATAATTTGTGGTTAGACTGTGAATACACTAAACCAGAACCCCATGAAGAAGAATTCTGCAGAAAAGCATTTAAGACATCAAATGTGCCTTTATACGATACACAGCAGATCGATAAAAGTGTTGAAGCTACTGTACAAAAACTTTGCCAAGTGGAAGAAGAAATGATTGCAAAGGGTTCGGGTTGGACGCTTCAGTGTGTCAATCATTTAGAGCTGCGAACAAATGTTTTCTGTCCAATTACCAAATAACATGCAGTGAAAAGAAATTAAAATGTGTATTATACTGTAAATAAACGATTTACTGTTTGTAATAAAGTGTGTTTTATTTATAGAGTGCAAAACCTCTATGTTTAGACCAGTAAGTGATACATACATAAGTTCAAATATTTTGCGTTTCTAAATCTGATATGTAACCCTACCTCGACAAGTAAAAGATAATGCAGTACATTAAATAATTATGCATATAAACAAAGTTCTAGGTTACAAATGAAACAGGGATGAAAATGTAAATACATTATACCGAACATTTGTCCAGTCAAGTACAAGATATTGACGATAAAGTAAGATTTTTTAAACATCATCTCACCAGGCTAATGTGACCAGTAAATACAATTTATTACAAGAACTCGCATAATGTTTTAAAGAGCAGTTATGTTTTACTAGTTGGATAATATGGTTTTTTATACTGGCAAATAGAGAATAACCATTAATATTCTAGGGGTAAGAAAAAGGTAAGCTATGTTCACACTGTTCACTTGACATCATATTGATTTGCTCGAAGTAATTTTTATAACGAAATTGTTTCAGTTATACTGTATGATTAAGTACCTTATTGAATAAATAGACGTCTTCTGGTTCCCAAGGAAGGCTCTCTAGATTTGAATGCAAGCTAAAAGCGAAGACTTACACCTGTGCAAACATGTCCACATCAATAATTTTTTTCGTCTTTAAGAATCAGGAGAAAATTGCGCGTCTTCGGGGACGTCAGAGTTCTGCTGTCGCCAGGGATTCAGAGGTGATGACTATAGCAATGTCATAGCCTTGCTGATACGTATATTGCCACAACTAACCTGCAGAGCATGCAGAGAGTGCTGAGTTGATTGCAGAGCTAATTATGGAACATGTGGAGCTAATTGTGGTGCCTGCTGTGCTAAGTGCGGTGCCTGCGGTACTAATTGCGGTGCCTGCGGTGCTAATTGCGGTGCCTGCGGTGCTAATTGCGGTGTCTGTGGTGCTAATTGCGGTGTTAATTGCGGTCCCTGCGGTGCTAATTGCGGTGCCTGTGGTGCTAATTACAGTGTCTGCGGTGCTAAGTGCGGTGCTAAAAGGAGCTAATTACAGGGGTTGAGGAGAAGTAACATGAGGAGGAATGAAGATGAGTACGAGGAGGAGCATGAGAAGGAGCGCGAGGAAGGGTATAAGGAGGAGCATAAGGATAAGATTGATATGCAAATTGTGGTACTAATTATAGTGCTAATTACAGTGCTAATTACAGTGCTAATTGCAATGCTAATTGCAGGGCTGAGTGCAGTGTCTGTGGTGATATGTACAATGCTCAATATGTTATGCCTACATAATTGTTCGGTGCCTGCAGTGAAAAGGGAAAACCTCCCTATGCACAAGAGGTTGCCTGCGGTGCATAGGGACCTTACATCAATAGCGATACAAGAGCACTCTAGCATACGGCGATGTAGACGTTCGAACAAACATGGCGGCGCTCACATAATATGGTGGAAGCTGCCACCTAGCAGTCAATGACGGAAACAAACTGCGACACTAGCGCCACCTAGTAGCCAATGATGGAAACAAACATGACCTCCCCAGCAGATGGTGAGGGAAATTTCGAGGGAAAAGTTCCCTCCTGCAGGGAAAAATTCCCTCAAACAAATGACTGTTGGAAACAAGATGGAGGACTCGACAAGATGGATGAGATGATGTGACATGACATATGACATAAGACATAACATATGGCATAAGACATAATGTAAGACATAACATATGGCATAAGACATAACATATGGCATAAGACATAATGTAAGACATAACAAATGGCATAAGACATAACATAAGGCATAAGACATAACATAAGGCATAAGACATAACATAAGACATAACATATGGTATAAGATATAACATTTGATATAAGACATTGCATAGGACATAATGTGACATGATATGATGTAATAAGACATATGTGACAAAATGGCCGCCGTGCACAGCAAAATGGCCGCCGTGACGTAATCCAAGATGGCGGCCTTGCCCAGATTCCCACAGCCAGGAGCCAGTGTGCCAAGACATACTGTTCCTTACTACTGGCCTCGGACCATTACCCTGTCCACTTAAACTTTGATCAACTGGAAGCAGACAAAAGGGCTATTAGAAAAACTAAAGATTGTAAACACATTAACTGGGAAGCCTTGTACTGCTTGGAGGAATTCCCCTAAACTTTACTAACCAACCTAGGAGGTCCAGGAAGGGTAAACCAATAGGGTAAACCAATCATGACAGCTCCTAGGCCAGCTAAGCAAAGAAAGGGGAAAACAGCACTAACGTGGACACAAGCTGTTGATCAGTGCTCCTTATTCAAGGTCAGAGAAAGGGCCGAGCCTCTTTTCCCCAACACTTCACATTAAAGATTATTAATTTAAGATACCATACAAACAAATTAATGTAATTTTTAATTTAGGAGCATGAGAGCCTTTGTATATTAAACGTTATGAAATGAGTTAGGTCTAATAATAAAATTGTAACAATTCATAAAAAAATTTTTAATGCTTTGATTAGTTGATTAGATAACAATAAATTCTTTGCACAATGAGTATTTGGTGTATGTAGATTAACCAAAACGGGACATTAACAAATCAAGAAAAGCCCGTATGGCTTAAGAATATCCTAATAAATAAGTTAAACAAGGGGATCCCCAACAAAAAAACAAATTACTTGACTTAAATTTTAATATTAAATATTTAAAAAAATTTTTAATTTTCGTTGTTCAATTAATTTTGCAGAGGTTGTGATCGAATGTTAAATAAAGTCTCAAATTAGAATAATTAGTGCTGTGTGTACATCAAGTAGTTAGGACGAGAGAAGGAAAATAAAAATATTGGCTGGACTTTTCTGGCTGCTCTTGCAACCACCGAAAGATGTTACTTCTCCGTCTCGCCCATGGCTACCGATGACGGTACAGCAAAAGGACGAGTAGAAATAATGTTACTTCTACATCGGAAGATGTAGACATGCCAAATCCCGCAAATACTGGATAGGCTTCCTTTCCTTCTACATAGGAAAGAGTTGAAACCGCGTGGCGGGGACCGCTACATTAAACAAGCAAACAAAATATTTTAAAAGAATGGCCATTAAAACCATATACCTAACACTAGGGCGCAAAAGGTAATAAATTGAAAGAATAAACTCAACCTAGGCGGAAAACTTGTCGGATTACGACATTACAAAATGATAAAGAACACTAGGTGTTTGGTTGATGTTCACGCCATGATGTGTAAGAAATAACAAGGTCGAGACAAAGCAATGCCAAGAGATTATACGCTGGCATAGAGTCGTAGCTACTTGATGTTACAAAAATAGTATTTCGACAGTATCAAACAATAATTCCTAACATAATATTTTAAAACTCACGCGTGTTTTAGTAATCAAAACATTGTATTTTAATTCATATTTTACCATTAAAAAATTTGTTTCATTCAGTTGATAACAAATATGATCAGATCATGATTAGAGTTGATCAGAAATATTACACAAGAACTGCATATAAATAATTACCTGCAATTTTCTTTATAAAATAATAAGCAGTTTATGATTATTACAATTTCACCGATGATTAAAGAAATAACCAGTGCTGGGGTGGAGTAACTTTGTCAAAATAAAAAATAAATCATGTAGACGAACTAGACAAAACAAAAAAAAAAAAAACAAATGAACATGTGCCAACAAATGGCACACACTACCTCCCCTAAGGCCGAACACTGGGTGGTACATGGGGTCAGGCACTACTGTAGGCCACACCACACACAACACTAAGGTGAAAGGATTACACATAACACACAATAATATTAAAATTTAAATCTCTTAAGCTTCTGCAGAAGCAGAAGAAACAACAGATAAAGGCACAGCAATAGATCTCTCTGGCACAATGGTATTTCTAGAAGGTTGACTCGAATCAGTAATACAAAATTTGAATGTCAACCAAAATATCCCAAATAAACAATACACAATATGGTACAACATACAAGAATTATAGAAATGAGACTAAGGTTAGCATTGGGTAGTGGGGGACGAGGATGAAGGAGATTAAGGACATTATGAAAGTCAGTTCCCCGAGGATGAGAGTTTAAAAGGGAATCAAGTTCCTTGATAAGAGAATCATTCATGGATATATTTGGAAAAGTAGAAAAATGTACAGAGGTTAGGTTAGTGACTAATTTAGGAACATGAACAACAGGTAAAGAAAGGTTATAGTGAATAGCAGAATAAACTGCTCCGAAGGTTTTTAAGAAATAACTAACCATATCACAGTGTGAAGCATTGTTGATTTAGCCACTCCCTGATAAGGAAAGTGTGAAAGGAGAATAGGATTCTGTGGTAGACCTGCACATAAAAGTAACATCAATAGAGAAGTTGGTTGCAAAGATCCAATGTGCGGTGGTTTTGCGTAAGAACGGAAGGTTAAGGTTCATCACAGACTTATCACAAAAGTTAAAATATGGTTTTCCAGAGAAAAGATTAAATTCACTATTATAAATATGTGTGTCAAAAAAAGAAAATGAAGCAGGACGCAAGGTGATGTCATGAGTTTTCCAATAAAACAATGAATCATGATCAACTGTAGCAAAATGTTTTCGATCCAAATTTACAATTAAAAATTCTTTGACAATGAAAGTTACATACCAGTTCAAGTTGGGAGCCAGAAAGGGGACTGGATAGGTGTGATATTTCTCAAACAAACTATCCTTATTGGCTAAGGGAACGTTAATAGCAATGTTAAGAGAAGAATTGTAAACAATCGCCTGAACAGTTGAGTGTCCATAATACATATATAAATTTCTGGTATCGCAGATGCTACCATGTGTAAAGGTAAAGTGACAAGTTGTTGAATATATTTTAGAATATTCAAAATTGATGCAGCATTTAGCAAAGTAGTACTTAATTTTCCATGTACACTAGTTTCTATGGCATGTCGCAGATCTAAAATCTCTAATCTAGCATTTGATAGAGCCTCACTAATACGCAATAGTATAGTATTCAAATCAATCCTAAAACTCAATGCTACAATTTTTCAACATTTTCATGTACCAAATGAATTATGTTAAAATACAAAGAATTGTAATGATCCAAATATAACTGACTTAATTTTTCGATCTACAAAGTGTTTTTGAATACTCTGTCTTCAAGATTTTTTATCAAAATAATTTGGTTTGCTACACTAGTAGAATTGTCATCTTCAGAATGTTCAATAGAATTTTAATGATGTTCCAAAACTCTTAAATCTTCATTATCTAAAGTATCAAAAACAGTTTTCAAAATTTTGCCTCCAAAATCAATTAATGCCAGTTTTGATCGTGTCGGTAACAGAGAGGTCAAAGTTTCAGTTTCAGATTTAAATGCAATAAAGCTATCTATCAACTGGAGTACCGTAAAATTAAAATTTATATCAAAGGGGGTGTTTATAGAAAGATGTCTTCCCTCATTCTCATGCACCGATACCACAGTATTTAACAAAGTCTCAAGTCCATTACACATTTCTTTCAGAGTAAGCAAATCAAAATTGAGAACCACAGAGTAAAAATTGTCGGAAAACAAGAGGTCATCTTCTCTCTCGAAAACGATGCCAGAGTCCAGAGGAGTAATGGTGACCATCGATGAAACAACACTGCTCACAATCAGGAGCACGAATAATAATAACATGGTGACCATGTCTATTACAACAGGACAGGAGAACAACACTAAAACAAACAACACGATACCCTACGTGGTAGATTTAAAGAATGATAAATATCTCAACGACATCCATGTCGAAAGACTCATAAGCATCCCAAAATGTTGAAGGACAAAGAACTAAAATACTACCGTAACCCAAATCATCAAGAAAGGCAAAGAACACATCTCCCAGAAATTAGTTAACCTCAAGAAGGTTTCCCAAAAAATATATTGACAACACCCAAAATACACCAAGAATATTTAACCCAAATAACCAATATCAACTAAAATAATGAAATGAACTCTAAATTCACCAAGAGGAAACAACAGTCACACATATATTCAAACTAACTTTTATTTGAACTAGCACAATTTAATTTTAACAATAAAATTTATTTAGCATAAAATGAATTTAACCTAGCACTGCAGTTTTTTATTATTATTTTTTGGTGCGCGCACACGAATGAATAGACCTAAAGACTAATACAAGTGGGTGATCAGACCACTGTACAAAAGTCGAGGTCGTAAAAATTAAGACAATGCTGGTAGCTAGCCAGCGAACAACAAAAACACACAATGCACAGTTAGAATCTGCAGCTCCTAAACTGTGGAGAAAATTAAGAAGAATAATACCTTTTCAGATGGGAGACATGGGCTCTAGTTATGTATTGACCCGTCTCAGGGTCAGCGAGACTAGCTAGATCTGGTAGGGACCAGACCAACTGTAACAAAGTTTAGCCATTTTCTTATTAGCAGCATTGCTGATGGGATGGGCCTTGCAAAGGACAAGGTCGCCTACTTTAATCGGGTTGTCAACCCTGTGTTTGTCATATTTGGCTCTGCTTTTGACACAAGCTCGTTTTTTTTTTTTTTTTTTAATTCCTAAGGGCTGCTTCCCAAACTTGTCGGATGTCCCTAGGATCATCTGGCAATAAATCATTTAAACCCCTTAAGTTTGGCAAAGGATTATTTGGAGCATAAGTAAAAACACGTTTGAAAGGACTAATTTTATGTGATTCATGATTGGCATAATTGAAAGCCATTTGAAGCCAAGAAAGATTACTGTCCCAACTACTTTGTTCTGTCACATGAAAAGCAATGAGAGCTGAACGGAGGTATCGGTTGAAATGTTCCACATGCGAGGGTAGTGGGTATTATGGAGACAGGGTGGTATGGCGGATGCCATAAGAAAAACACATGTTCCGAAAAATCCTTGAGGTGAATTGTGAACCATTGTCAGAAACCATAGAAGAAGGAACACCAAAATTTTTAAATATTTGTTTTTGAAGAGCATGTACAGTGGAAATGGAATCAGTTTTTCTCAAAGGTATAAGCCAGACAAATTTAGAAAACGCATCCACACAGACTAATAATGTATTGTTACCCCTTTTTACTTCTTGGGAAGGGACCAACAAAATCAATGAAAAGTTTTTTCATAGGCTTGGTTGCAACATCAGAAGCTAGAAATCCTAAATGTGTGTGTTCTGAGCAGATTTACTTAAAGCACTTAATTTACAAAGTTTTACTCTAACTGCAATTTCAGCATTAATTCCTTTCCAAATAAAACGTCGAATAGCCTGAATGGTTTTGTGAATACCAAGATGTGCCCCTAAAGGTGAAGAATGAAAATAATTAAATACCATAGGTTTCAAGTGAGTAGGTAGCACAGTGCATTTATGATTTTCACAAGATTTACAACATAGAATCTCTTTGGACAAAAAATAAAGTTTTTGTTCTATTCCAGATTTTAACTTTAAAATAATCTGATTTAATTCATCATCCAATTCTTGATGCTCTTGTAAATTAGTAAATGCCAATGAAAAAAGCGGAAAGTAAATTGCAATTTGGAAGATTTTCAGGTTCATCAGAAATGTTTTAAATTATCAAACATGTGTTACAGAGTGTCAGCAACTACATTTTGAGATCCTCTAATGTGCTGCACTCTAAATTTTAATGAAGAGATCCTGACAACCCAGCGGTCAAATTTTCCCAACTCTCATGGGTGAGCCAAAAGCCACGACAAAGCTTGACTGTCAGTTTCTAGAAGAAATTCATCATGTTCCAGGTACTGCCGAAATTTCTCAATGCAAAATACTACAGCCAAACACTCTAATTCATAAATATTTGAAGCTTTTCTTTCTTGGGGTGTGAGTGTTCGTGAAGCGAAAGCAATAGGCTGCCGCACACCCTCAAATTCTTGAGCTAAGACTGCTCCTAAGGCCAAACTACAAGCATCTGTTTGTAAAATAAATTCTTTAGAAAAATCAGGCATGCGCAAAACAGGAGGATGAATTATATCATTTTTTAAAATGTTGAATGCCTTCTGTTGTTCTTCACCCCACTCGAATTTTACAGATTTTTTACCCAAATGGTTCAGAGGTTCTGCCTTTTCAGCTAGGTTAGATATAAATTTACCAAAGAACTGAACCATGCATATGAAACGAGCAATTACTTTAGCATCACGGCATGGAGGAAAATCTCTAATAGCATGAGTATGCTCAGGATGAATAGAAATACCATTTGAAGAAATTTTATGACCAAGAAAGGAAATTTCTGGCACAGCAAAACAAACTTTATTAGGATTAACAGTAAGACCTGCCTTTTATAGGCGTAATAAAACTTCTTTAAAATGATCCGCATGTTGTTCAAAAGATTCAAAATATATCACAAGCAGTGGTGTCTCGTCAGGGTAAGCAAGGCAAGCAGTGCTTGCCCAGGCAGCTTCCTGACAGTTCTCTGATTATAATAAATATTTACTTGTAACCTTGTCTCTACTAGAAGCTAACAATGACTCGTGCAGATAGATGTATCTTTTACGAATTCCGCTCGGATTACAACACTACCAATTGGAAGATAAGAACGAGTAAACAACCTAAGCAAGCTGTTGAAAAGCGCTTGCAATATCACTTCTAGTGGACAGATTTGCAGCGATAGTATTCGGGTGAATGAAGGGGTTGGAGGGGTGGCCGGGAGGAAGGAACATGGGAGGGGATTGGCTACGTAACGCTGTGTTAGAAGCTACGATTGCAGTGCTTTCTCGCCGAAGTGTTCCGAATATAGCCGAGCCTAGCAGAATTGCCACTTTAGTGGTTTTGTTACCAGTTACTGCGATTTAAGATAATCTTCTACCGGTCAAGTTGTGTAACTTATACGTTGATTAAATAGGGAGGCGAAGACAGTTTAAACTGATACTGGTAAATTGGAAATTTTCTTTTCTATTGATAAGATAGGTCTCTGGTGATTATTCCAGTGCCATTAGTGGTATTCTTTAAACTTCAGTTGGCAACACTGGTCACCGGCAGTTGACTTTTACAAGCTACACGAATTGAATATATTCGCAAGTTCACGCGCTGCACGGTTATGCTGCCAAGTGAATATTATCGTTTATTATTTAATTTGGTTACTGTGCGTTGAAATTTACTATTATTAGCTGCACTTTCTATACTAGGGATTAAAAATAGTCTTACGAGACTAAAAACCATTAATGAAACAGAATAATGTGAACGCAAGTGTTGTGTACGTGGATTACATGCTAAACCTTCTCCAGCAGTGTTTTTAATTTTCAACAACGATGTGACCTCATCAGAGAAGGTAAGCCGACACCCGTAATTTGCGTAATTTAACATGTTTGTAATCTTACTTTAAATTTATCTTTATTCGAATTTTTGTAAATGTTGCAGGATTAATTTCTATAAGTTAATGGTGTTTTGTGCTCAGTTCTCGTAAACATATCTAATCTATCCTTGTGAGATCGATTGTTGACAGTAATTTGTATGTAGGCTACTTTTACAATGAAGCATTTTGGAAACCCAGTTGATGTAGCACAGGCACACATCAAACGTGTACATATAAATCTCGTAAGCTACATTTATCGCCGCACACGCGGACAGATGTTCGGAATGTCTCCACAAAGTGTGATGAAATGATGTATGGTATATTATTTGTTTGTGTGTTTGCAGCACTAGTAAATATAATTGTTTACTTTGTACATTTGTTTTTGTAATCAATGAAACCTTATACAACTATAGTCCGGTTCATTCCAAACTAATCGATAACCAAGCTCCACATGAACTCGGCAGTATCCTCATTTAGATTGGCGGCGCACACGCACAGGTCACATAATAATTTGACTTTTTACCTAACTTTCTGTGCGACGATCCTGTGCTGTTTTTTCTGTGCGCGCATTGTAGCATGTGGCATTTGGAAACTGTGTGTGTGCTATATTTTGTGTTAAATCAATTGCACATTTACTTATACTACAACTAACTTTGAAAATATGCAATTTTGCAGAGTTAGTATTACTAAGGCTTTATTGGCAACTGGGATTCCAAAGCTTTTCTTTGTAAAAATACAAACATTGTTCAACAGTGTTGATGGCAGGGTATTAAACGAAGGCTTTATGATGATTATAATAATGGGCATGCCTCAAGATCGGCCACATCACCAGCCGTTATTTCCTAACGGCAACGCGGCATTCTGTAGCTATTAACATGACAATCTGACCGACTCCCTGGCTGGCCCTTGGTTTTATCTTAAGATATCAGGTATCCCGACATATTGTCATATTGCCTTCACGCATCCTGATAAAGAATCTTTGACGCGACACGTGATACCATAACAGCCGCCATACAAGCCATTACTGTACGATTTCCGTTACGTCAGTTGCTAAACTGGCTGCCAAGCTTAGTGCCACGGAATATGCTTTTTAGTCGGTTTTATTATTTCTCTCTTTCTCTATGTTTAATGGGGTTTTCGGTATTCCGTTACAATATTTCGAGTTTTAAGTGTCCCCCAACCCCCTTTTCATTCCCTTTTTAAACGCTAAAATCCTGGTTGTCGCAAATATGATTAGTAGCTTGCCTTTCAAATTTCGACACGCATCGCCACTGATCACAAGGTCATCAAGATAGTTATACACGTATTTAAACTTAATGTCATGAAATATTATATCCAAAACACGAGTAAGTACCTGAGCACCAGAAGCCAAACTGAAAGGTACACGAGTAAACTGGTAAAGGTTCCATGGAACACAAAAGCTGGTAATAGGCTTAGACTGTTCTGATAGAGGAATTTCATGATAAGCTGCATTTAGATCAATAGTAGTAAAATACTTTGTTTTTCCAAACCAATTAAAAGCGGAATGCAAGTCAGGAAGAGGAACAAATTCAATTTCGATCTTTTGATTAACTTTACAAAAATCAACCACCGTGCGGTGTTTTCCATTAGGTTTAGGCACTTAAAAGGCTGGACGGGCGTATTGTGATGTAGATTGTTCAATTACATCCTTATCTAACAATTCCTGAACTTGGTTTCTCAAAATTTCCATTTTAGGGAGTGCTAGTTTATATGGACGCCTCTTAACATATTCCTTATCAATTAGTTTGATATCATACTCTAATAAATCAGTTAGTCCTAATTTATAGGTGAGATTGTTAGGAAACTGTTCACACAGGGTTTTAATCGCTGATCGTTGTGACTTATCCAAATGAGCAAAAGGATCAGCAATTAATTTTGAATCAGCCTTAATTTCAGATGATATGTTTTGATTGTGTTTACAATCTGAAAAAAAGATTTTGTTGTTGGGAGAAAATTTAAAAAATATATTCTAGTCTTGAATATCTAGTACAAGACCAGCGGATTTAATAATGTCAGCACCTAATATAAATTCTAATCCAAGATTTTTGGAAACCAGACATTTATGCTTCAATGTAAAATGTCCAATTTTTATCTTAAATGTATCACAACAAGAAATAGGTAAAGCTTCTCTAGATGCTGTGTAACATTGAATATCACAAGGTTCAACAGACTTTATCAGCTTTAATTCCCTTAATTTTTCAAAAAGTTTTTCAGAAATAATATAACGCGCTGCTCCAGAGTCAACAAGTGCATTAATAGTTAATCTTCCTAAAATAACATCAGTACAAGGGGTTGGAAATTCTGAATACCCTTAAAATTTGGAAAATTTAAAATTTGCTTGACATATGCTCAAATTCTTTTTCTTTTCACAAAATTTATGAGGACCAAAAAGGTATTGAAACTTATGGCAAAGATTCACAGACTTTAATATGTGAGCATTATATTGAGAATTGGCAGGACTGACATGATTACAGGGAAGTTCGCTCACATTTCTTCCCCACGGTCCTTGTTTTTTGCTTTTAAATTGAAACAATTTGAAATAACATAACCAGGTTTCTTGCAATAGTTACAAGAGATAGTAGGTTTTCGTTCAAAGCTAGTTTGAGGAGGTTTGGTAGGTATTTACAATTTGGCAGGATTCTCAATCTCATGGCTGAGGTTAGGATCACTGGGTATCCTTTTTTTATTATCTTTAAATGTTTTGGTAGGTTTGTATTGGTGAAATATATTTTCACGTTTCTGGTCAGCATACCGAATGTTTTGAGAATGTATGCACGCCATGTCTAATTCTACAAAATAAGTGGGTTTTGAGACAAAAACTAAGCGAGAGCATTCCTAAGGTGCTAATCCTTCCAGAATAGTGCTGACAGTTTCAATTTCAGGTAACTTCAACCGCAAAACAACAGCAGCCTCTCTAATGCTACTTGCAAAGACAGACAGTGACTCGTTAGGTTCCTGAAGATGGTTGAACATTTTGAGTTGCAGTTGTGTAAGAAGTCTAGCAGGAATACAAAAATGTAGAATATCAGCATGGTACGCACCAAAAGAAAAATGTTGTGAAATGGCTAATCTGGTTCTTTCACTGAGAGGACCTTGAGTAAATGGGTAAATTAACTCTAGAAGTTTGCTTCTGGCACAGTTTTACTTTGCTGAAGTTTCACAATATTCTTTAAGTATTCTAAGAATTTAGGCACGTGCAAACCATCAGTTGCTGGGAAATAACGCATCATTCGTTCAAGGGGGTGAGTAATTTTTCCAAAGACCGGTGAAACAAGGTTAGGTGTAGTTGGAAACACAGGAGTGGACATGTGTTGATAAGTCCCATAAACAACATTAGTGTGTGGAGAAGGTGAAGTAAACAAAGGTACAGCCTGGTGTGACAGTGAAACAGGTACACAGAGAGGTGTGGTGGATCCAGAAGGGTTACCACCTAGGTTGAACTATGTAGGTTGAGAAAGTTGGTTGGTACCAGTTGTCGCACTGACCTTAAGGTTAGCAAGTTGGTAGGAAAGGATTGAAGTCTGGGAAGTTTCTCCTTTAGAGGTATGTGGAGGTAAATACTGAGCCTCGAGTTTACCGAGGGCCTGAAACATTTCCTGAACTTGAATTTTAATATTTTCCAGTGATTGAACCTGGGATTCAGTAAGTTTTCCAGAAAACTTACACAAAAGGTTTTATGCACGCCTCTTAAGGTGGGCTAACCTATTTTTAAGTCTGGGGTATGTAGGAGAACTAGGATCATCCTCCAGGTTATCAAAAATCTCTTTTAAAATTACGACCATAGAAACACAGTTTTCATATTCCTCATCAACATCAATAGACTCTAAATATTTTAAATCAATAGGCTTCTCAATCAATAAAGCTGCACACAAGGTGCTTCTATAAGAAGCAGCAATATTTTCAGGTGCCTGTGTACCTCTGATGGTACACTCATATTGGCACCTATCTTTTCGCAGAAATACAGGTACTATAGTTGCCATGGTTAGGTAGCAAAAGACAAACACAGAAAAAAATTATGTGCCCACAAGAAAACACAAAAACACACACACAATAACGAAAACCCTAAATTAACCCTAGTGCAGACCGAAAGTGTGGTGCTGAGTGAAAGACACCATTTACCAACTTCCCAAAGCAAATAGGGAAACAGCATGCAACAGCATGCACAAAAGGAAACATAAATCAACAACCACAAGTGTCTGCTACCCTTTTTGTACTGCTTGGAGGAATTCCCCCAAACTTTACTAACCAACCTAGGAGGTCCAGGAAGGGTAAACCAATAGTGTAAACCAATCAAGACAGCTCCTAGGCCAGCTAAGCAAAGAAAGGGGAAAACAGCACTAACGTGGACACAAGCTGTTGATCAGTGCTCCTTATTCAAGGTCAGAGAAAGGGCCGAGCCTCTTTTCCCCAACACTTCACATTAAAGATTATTAATTTAAGATACCATACAAACAAATTAATTTAATTTTTAATTTAGGAGCATGAGAACCTTTGTATATTAAACTTTATGAAATGAGTTACGTCTAGTAAATAAAATTGTAATAATTCATAAAAAAAAATTTTTTAACACCTTGATTAGTTGATTAGATAACAATAAATTCTTTGCGCAATGAGTATTTGGTGTATGTAGATTAACCAATACGGGACATTAACAAATCAAGAAAAGCCCGTATGGCTCAAGAATATCCTAATAAATAAGTTAAACAAGGGGATCCCCAACAAAAAAACAAATTACTTGACTTAAATTTTAATATTAAATATTTTTAAAAAATTTCAATTTTCGTTGTTCAATTAATTTTGCAGAGGTTGTGATCGAATGTTAAATAAAGTCTCAAATTAGAATAATTAGTGCTGTGTGTACATCAAGTAGTTAGGACGAGAGAAGGAAAATAAATATATTGGCTTGACTTTTCTGGCTGCTCTTGCAACCACCGAAAGATGTTACTTCTCCGTCTCGCCCATGGCTACCGATGACGGTACAGCAAAAGGACGAGTAGAAATAATGTTACTTCTACGTCGGAAGATGTAGACAAGCCAAATCCCTCAAATACTGGATAAGCTTCCTTTCCTTCTACATAGCAAAGAGTTGAAACTACGTGGCGGGGACCGCTACATTAAACAAGCAAACAAAATAAAATTTAAAAGAACGTCATAAAAACAATGTAACACTAGGGCTCAAAAGGTAAAAATTTAAAGAATAAACTCAACCTAGGCGGAAAACTTGTCGGATTACGACATTACAAAATGATAAAGAACACTAGGTGTTTGGTTGATGTTCACGCCATGATGTGTAAGAAACAACAAGGTCGAGACAAAGGAATGCCTAGAGGTTATACGCCGGCATAGAGTCGTAGATACTTAATTTTACCAAAATAGCATTTCGACAGTTTCAAACAATACTTCCTAACATAATATTTCATAACACACATGTGTTTTAATAATCGAAACATGGTATTTTAATTCAAATTTTACCAATGGAAAAAATTTGTTTGATTTATTTGAAAACAAGTATGATCAGATCATGATTGGAGTTGGTCAGAAGTATTACACAAGAAATGTTTTATAATTATACTATACTGCATTAACTGCACATAAATAATTACCTGCAATTTTCATTATAAAATAATAAGCAGTTTATGATTATTACAATTTCGCCGAAGAGTAAAGAAATAACCAGTGCTGGTGTGGAGTAACTTTGCCAAAATAAAAATATATATATATATATATCTAGTTAGCTATACGAATAGACGAACTAGACTAAACTAAAAAACTAACAAATGAGCATGTGCCAACAAACGTCACAGCCTTCCAAGAGTACCTGGACGAGGAAATTAATCATGCCAGATCCTGTTAGCACCACAGCGAATTAGACTCTGCGATTGACCATATCACAGAGATAATTCAATCAGGAAGCAGCCAATTTGTCCCTGATAAGACCCCAAAGCGCCATAGTGATTCGTTGTCAGCCAATATTAGGTAGCTAATCACACAGAAAAATCGCTTGCGCAGGCGCTACTCGCGAGGTAGAACTGGCTAACTCAGAGCACAAATATGTGCACTTAGAGAGCAAATTAACCTAGAAATTATCCACTGCAAACAGACCAGTGGAATAATAAATCATCCCGTCTCTCCACTAACGATAAAAGTCTTTGGCACTTAACAAAGGCGCTTAAAAACAAGCGCAATCCTATTCCGCCTCTTCAAGTCACTGTAGATACTGCCTACACGACCCACCAAAACAGAGGCTGTAGCTAATCATTAGAAACGGTTTTTATACCGAACATCCAACCCTGCGACCCAGCTCATGTGGCTCGCATATAAAGGGACCTGCGAGTGCGACTTCAGCAGCCTTCAGCTGAAGAACCAGAATTTACGCATACCAACGAGGTAAAACATATAATTAAACGTATGAAGCCCCGCAAAGCACCTGGGTTTGATACCCTGCAAGCTACAGTGCTTAAGCAGCTGCCAGAGTCTACACTAGAGGCTCTGGATAGGTGCATAAATGCAATCATGACATTTGCGCACTTCCCCGCGCCCTGGAAACGTGCCAATCCCAAGCCAGGCAAGGATCAAACCTTGCCACAAAATTACCGCCCTATAAGCTTATTAAGTACGCTCTCAAAAGTGCATGAATGTGTTCTGCTGCGCCGCCTCGACAGTTACATTCAAAACGCAAACATTTTTCCCAGCGAACAATTTGGCTTTAGAAATAAGCACTCTACTGTTCATCAGTTAGTTAGACTAACTGAACACATAACCACGACTTTTAAATGGCGACAATATTCAGTAGCAGTCTTTCTTGATGTAGAGAAAGCGTTTGAGAGGATGTTTCATGCTGGACTACTTTATAAAATGTATGATAAACATGTCCCCGCATCTTATATTAAACACATTGCCTCCTATTTAGATAGGCGTTCCTTTGCCGTGACTATTGATGGAGCGACCTCAGAATTTAATTTAATTAGGGCAGGAGTACCCCAAGGCAGCATACTAGGCGCTGTTCTTTATAATTTATACACTAGCGATATTCCGCGGCCCCCTAACTGGAACATGAACGTAGGTGTATATGCTGACGATACAGTAATATACACGCGATCCAAAAGTGAAGAGATCGCAACTCGGCGAGCCCCTGAAATGCTCAATGAGCTAGGAAATTATTTCTGCCTGTGGCGAATAAATATTAATGTAGGCAAATGCGAAGCTGTGGTTTACACACGCCGACACATTACTGCCAATCTTCCCGCCTCACTCTTTTTAATGATGATATCCCATATAAAAATGAAGTTAAATGTTTAGGGGTAATATTGGATAAAATGCTGATATTGCGAAGTCATGTAGAGAGCAGGAGAAACCTTGACTATGCTCGCATGTCGGCAGTTTACCCAATGACAAACCGTATCTCCAACCTTAAGCTAAAAAACGGACTTTTAATTTATAATACAATGATCCGCTCCATTTTCATGTACACAGCCCCTGCATGGGCTTATTGCACGAAATCGCACACTCGTACTTTGCAAGTGTTGCAAAATAAATGCCTTAGAATTACGGCAGATGCACACCTATAAGATACTTGCATGCAGAGCTTAAACAAAAACTGCTGCAAGACATTTTCTGCAAAATGGCAGAGCAATTTTATGCTACTAGCCATAATAATCAAAATCAATTAATTGCCAGCCTTGGGGATTATGATCCTGAAGAAAATCAGCGTTACAAGCGACCAAAATCGCTTCTAGCGCATAGGCCCCGTTAGTTTTTTCTCTGTCCGGAACCAGTGGGCTCTGTGATTGGCCAGAGCTCCGGCACTTTGTCCCACTCCTTCCCTGGGCCTCCAACATAACACAGTAGTTAGGGTAGGTTAGGAAAAAAATCCTAGCGCCTGCACAGCTAATAGTTATAAATTAGTTGGTAATTTTGTTTACTGTAAGCCCTTAAATAGTAATATGTAAGCTACTTTTAATCAGGTATTAATTGTAAGTCACGCACACCCCTCCCCTCCAGGCCTGGAAACACACGGCTCCGCTTTAGGAACTCTCTGCCTGTGCTGATGAATGCTGAAATTACCGCCTGTCATGCTGCTTGGACTCGTCTGGAAGGCTTCAGCCCCAGTACCGGCCTGAGTATGCATGGCAGGAGCTGCACAAATACACCAAACAGTTACAAGTTACACTTATAAGGGACACTTAGGGTAACACAAAATATATTTTTCACTATATCAAGATTTTCCCTACGAAAACAACACTGCAAAGCACTATGTATTTCACAGCATATGGCATAATGTGTACTGTACAGCCTTCGGCTCATGTGGCAGCATTGCTGTTGAAGTTACATTGTTCTATTTAATTAGCTAATTAATTATTATTATAGTATATACTCACAAGCCAACCCTTTTAATTATAATAATTGCTAGACGTAAGTTAGCTGTGGTGTTTTCTGTAGGTCCGGAACGGCCGAGGCCTGTGTGCGGCCGGAGCTGTGATTGGCCGGCAGGATCACTAACAGCCGATCAGAGGGCAGCTGCTGGCACAGATCTTCTTATGCCTAGCACGTGTCCCGAAAATGTGTTATTCTATCCAATTACTTATTTTTAAAATATGCTAGCTCATCAGGCTTACCTGAGAGCAAGTTAAGTGTATTAATTTGTGTATTATTTAAGTTTGTTTCAGGTATCTACTGGAGATACGGGAGAACGAGGCGCCTTTAAAACTTCGTCCTCCATCAGGGTACTGTGCTCACCCACAGTGCCCTGGTTAAAACCAGCGCCCTCCCAAAATTAAAATAAAAGGAAAATAAAGAAAATAAATACAGTTCCCGCCCCCCTGCACCCCTCTTACTACACAACTCTACCAATAACCTGGACCTTACTACTTTTCCATTGCCATTCTTATTTTTAATGCAAGTAACTGCTGAGTGGTTACGCTCCTATTCTGTCGAGAGGGTTTTAGGGAACTATGCCGGTTTTTCCCTCTCGCTTCTTAGAGTATGGTTTAGCTATAGGTACACTAAGGAAGGTAGACATAGCCCCAATTGTGGCCATGTCTGCGTATGGGGCCCAGCCCTGAGACGCACTTAGTCCCGCTCCTTCCCCGGGCCTCTACCATAACACAGTATATTAGGGTAGGTTAGGAAAAAAATCTAACTACATTCAAAAAATCTTATTCGAAATGTTGCATTCTTTCGTTGGTTTTAACTAGTTTTGTGTTGTTTTTTTTACTTGATGTACACTGTCCACTGTTTATGTACATTTCCATCTTTTCTCATATTGGGAATCTGGTTTTTTTTTGTGTCTGTCTTTTGTGTTTGGGTGTTGTCAAATTGTTGAATGAGTTCTATCTTTAGATTTCTTGCTGAGAAATATACATAATTTTAAAATAATCTCTCTAGGATAGTATTTTTTACGTTTTCTGTAATTTTTTGTCACTTTGTCTTTCAATACAAGTTCGGTCAACAAAACATGAGCAATGGTGTATGTCCACAAACCAATACATTCTAATTGTAAACTCCTATTGCAACAAACATTTAAAAATCTCGACACGTGACTAGTTTCGAAATGATCATATTTTGGTGTTCCAGGATCAAATTACCTCCACTTTTGTATAAAAATTTATTAATTCTTCCGTAAAGTTGACTTTGCTATGTATTCTGAATGTCTTCTTTGTGTTATGAGTCTGTTTAAAGCAAACACTTCCAATTTACAGTGCTGAGCAAAATAAATAACTGACAAAATATTTTGGATGCATGAGTTAAACCAATTAGTGCCATTGCCAGGATATTTTAAAGAAATTTTTAATCAGCTGCTGATAAAAGGTGAGTATAGAGAAATGCTAAAGAAGAGGAAAATGAGAGATCCTTAAGAAAACTCAATATCACTGTATTGTACATCATGATTCAGCATGTGAATTGATGACACAACCTTTAAGGGAGGGGGGCGAGTATGCTTGCTGATATGCCAACTATAGCTTCTTTTTGCAGTAACTAGCAAAAAATTTGACTGTTAAATATGTAGTGAAGGAAATAATTATTGGTACCTATTCCTACTGTAAAAAAAAATAAACATGCAATTTACCACATTTATTCTAATGTAGTTTTATCAGTAAAAGCTTCATGAATAATAAATAGATCATTATAGAATTTTTTAATTCAAAAAGTTCAGGCCTGATTATTTTTGTACCAGATGGATGTAATAAAAATGGAAGCGTAATAAACGACATTCCATGTGCATCAAAAATACCTACTTTGTTCTTGGACTGTAAGCTGTGACCTTTTAAACTTATTTATGTGGAAAGTATGACGTACAGTACTGTGTTTTTACGTATCGATGACAGCAGGTCCATAAGCTGTGTGGTGATAAGTGCAAAATTTAGAATATATTGCCATTGTCAATTAATAAGTCCAAAAGCATTTCTAACTTATTTTCATGTGAATGAAATTGACCAAGTTTCTATGTTCTTCACTGCATTAACAGAATGTCCCAGGTAACTTAATTTGGTTTTCCAAATATGGCATTTTGGTATGGTGCACGTTAGTTCATCGATGGCTAAACGCTCGAACTCAGTTTAAGTTGGTTGATGTGTTTGTCCCACGTTTGCGACCAAATGACTGCACATTTAAATAGGTCTTGACAAATACCTCAATAAGACCTTCGTATGTTAAAATGTGGTCGGGTTACATTTGAGCCCAAATGGCATGGCAGAAAATTAATGTAAGTTTTCTCCCATTAGGGGCATTGAAGTCCGTCTTATGCACATCAGTCAGTTTTACTGGTACCGGTACTTGCCAGTAATCACATTTTATATCTAGCTTGGTGAGAATTTTTATGTTACCAAGGACGTTTAAGGTTCTTTTAATGTTGAGGAGCAGTGATAGTACAGACTTTAGTAATGAGGTTGAAAGGGCAAAAATTCTGTTAAAAAATCAACTTCCATCCTTTTCAGGCACTAGTGTGAGGTATCTGCTGTCTTTGGTCTCCATGATGACATCTACAATCGTATCATATATTGTTTTAATGATATTGAGTTGGAGTGGTCCATAACACCTGGTAGTGTGAACATCTGTTCGTCTGACATAGTGATGATCTCGTGCTCTACTACATTCGTAAGTCTAAGCAGTTAGCTTGTGCGAAACTGTCCTGACACTTGTCTTAACGCCCACTGTATCGTGTCCTGGTTCTGCATAGTCATCACGTGATCAAACACTGCTAATGTAACCGATGTGGTAGTTGTTTTCTCTGATCTGTATGGTAAACTGTTCTGAATTTTAATATTACTAAATATATTCTGTAGTTCGCGATTTTAAAAAGGAATTTTTTATATAGCCTACTAGCAATGGGATGTGTAAATCAAAATCTTCCTTAATGCTATTTGAAACTGAAGTGCACTTTTTTATTGCATCTGTATGTATATTTTTTTTTGCTGTACATAATGGCGCACAGATATTGAACAAGTCACATAAATTTTGCTCATGTTTATCTGCTAAATTGAGTACAGTATTATCGTGCCAATAATATTACACAGTGTTTACACTGGGTTACACTGTAATTTGAAATGAGTTCAGCAGGGACACAACTATATAATGTCACGATTAATTAATATGATAGTTGAAATCTTGTTTATAATTAGAGGAATCTGCGATGAGCGGTCACTTTGGTCACCTACTTGGCTTAAATAGCTGTTGTCAGCTGTAAATATCTCTGCATTGTTGTAGCCTACTGATGCACTCATCGAGAATTTTTTTTCAGTATTCTGGCCAATGTCTGGTGAAGGTGGGTAAACTCTGAAATTGCATCGATGTAAGTGTAGTAGTGGATTGTTATTAGTGTTGTCGAAGCAAAATATAAATAGCCTCATGGTGACAGTAAGTGTTGGTTGGGCAGTGTTTGTGGGTACACCAGACTTTGTTGTCTGTAGTATGTAGGCATTACATTGGCTTTATTGTGTGTGAACAGATGATGTGTAACTATTGTGGTGTTATCCGCCGGTCGAAACTGAGGTGCAAGTTATATTAAGGATGTGCAGAAATTCCCGGAACTGCAAGGATATAATTCCCATTTCAATCCTCATTTCTCAGAACTTGCTGCTCCTTTGAACTTGTTGAAAACTAAAAATTTAGTTTTTCTTTGGGATTTGAAACAAGAAAAAGATGTTGTGAGATTAAAGCGAGCATTATCCTCTCCCACCGTTTTGCATTTGCCTGACTTTTTCAAGCGTTTCATAGTGCAGGTTGACACGTCTTCGCTCGCCTTAGGCGCGGTGCTTGGACATAGAACAGATGACGGAGTGGCTCCTATTGCCTTTGATAGCCGGACTCTGTCAGAGTTCGAGCGACATCTCGGTTCATATGAGAAAGAAACCCTAGTCTGTTTGTTTGGGCAAAAGTAGTTTGCCTTGTATATCGAGCACGGCAAGTGTGACTTTTATACAGGTAACCACACCCGTAGTTGGGTACTGAATCACCCCAATCAGCTCGGTAAACTGGGCCGGTGGATATTTCGCTTCTCGCAGTTTAAGTATAGGATACACAAAGGCCTGTGGGTCAGACAAGGTTTTTGTTGTATCTTCTTTTTCGCATGTTCGATCACGCCTATTTTCATGTTGAAAATACACACCCTATTGAAAGTAGTGCATAACTTCAAAGTTTCTTGGAGTGTTTTACTAGCATTAAAGACGGGCAAAGAGATGAAAGTTTATGTGTTTAGATTCGAGGTGACTTGGCTTCCGGCAGGGCAACTCCGTATGTATGTGGAGGAACAAAGAATTATATATTTCTCATATACTTCCAGCCGTGCGAGTAAAGTACTGGTCCGGGAATTGAAGCATCCCACAAACAGCCACGCATAAAAGTAACAAAGTGGCAAAATAAACAACTTAATAGGACAACTAACACATAGCAAAATGCGACAAAACAAATAAGCACACTCGAGAAAGACTAGTCCACAAGAACACCGCACAAAAGAATTATAATAAAAAAAAATTTAAGGTGTTTTGAAAATAGAACTTAACCTTACCAGATAATTTGAAAATCGTTAAAATGCTCGGCGGAATAGTTATAAACAATATGACGTTGATTTGTGGTTTGTGAAATTATGAAATTCTCTTTATATTTATTTAATTGTTTTTCATTTCAAATATACAAAGAAGATATAACGACATTGAAATAGAATAGGCATGTAAGCCTATATGAACAGATGAAATTATTTATTAACAATATGCGCAAAAGATTAAATTATTTAAAGAGGTACAAGCACATCATTTACTACGGAAATGTCAAAACAAAAAACTTTTAAATCATTAATAAAACATTGTGATGTGAAAATTTAAATTCCACATGAAAGCAATTACTGTATTTATTATAAATCAAACTTATATATCAGGATGATGACATCAGTCATTTGAAAGTACATAAAACTTCTTTATACAAAAATATTAAGAATTAAATCCATTAATTAAAAAATTAATGACAATCGACAAAGGCTGGATAAATCTTGACGGAAAATAATGCTGTCGGGAGATAGCTACACACCCATGGCAAAGGCAACACCATGCCAGCATCCCAACCAAAGGCAGGGAGATGGAGACCGCACAAACCCAAAGTGGTAGCTGAAGCAGCCATGATGTGCAACACAGAGATGTTGATAATACAACGGCCTCATCGGCAAAGTGCAAAAATTTAAAAATGTAGCGTCCATGACGTGGACCCTCACTGTAACACAGTGGGCTCAAAGAAATAAAAAAATACATTTTATAAAAGGCTAACTGGTCCCAGACGAAATAAAATAAACAGACGAGTACTAACCTTGAGGGACTGAAGAAGACGTCACATCACAAAATAAAAAAAACAAACCACAGTTCTATGACTGTAAATACTATGTGGATATATTAAAGGTTGATAATGCCATAATCGGCTTTTTATGTTCCGAAGAACATCACCCACAAGCACGCACCTCGACAAAACATCATGACTCGTTCACTGCAGTACAAAGAGTGCTTGTCCACGGCAAGGAAGTCAGCGAAGGAACGTTGGTAAGGGGGTGAAAGGCAGTAGAAGGCAACTTAAAAGAACACCACTAGATGGCAGGGGAAGCCAGAATAGCTTACAAACTTGGGTGTCACTAGGCTTACATGCGGACAGAACTGCACAACAAGGACGAAATCACATGATCAGCATGCAGAATACACGCACTCTGTCACAGCAGATGCCCGCAAATCAGCAATGAACAAAAAAAAAATAAAGAAAAAGAAGCTTCGTCTTAGGAATGAAAAACGTAGCCGAGCACATGCGGCTAACAAAGAACAATGTTAATGCAGCCTGAATCGGCTCTACTCATTACTAACATGTGAAGGAGGTAAACTGTAATGAAAATGAAATGTACTGAAACATCCAGAATAAAGGAGGAAGGGCATGTGCCTTTCCGAATTCCCATACACCTCGTCCCTTAAAAAATAATAAAACCTAATTGCAGCTAATTTTATCAACAAAATTAAAAATGTATTTGTTGCAACTCTTCCCTGTATACACAAATGCTGAATATTGAACGAGTATTATACAGAATAATTGCAGTTATTACATATTTCCAACCAAATTCCAGAAACTGTAAAATTTTGGTTACCTATTCAAATTATCTGTTTCGAACACTCAAGTTAAGTAAAATTAATAGGCCTATTTTAATTATGTGCAAAATAATAAATTTTTGGTCATTTTTACTTTCATAGTGTTTGGGAGAAAATTTATGTTGGGTTGTAGGTTTTAAAAGCTTAGCTTTAAGTATGTATTTTTTTTAAACATTTCTTATCATTCATCTACACAATTTATAAGGAGACCTATTGAACCAATTGACACAAAACACAAATTACAAATAGAAACCTTACTCACAGAAACAGAAAAGAAAACATTTAGTTTTATAGTAAAATTCTTGAAACTAAATTATACAATACTTGATTAATTCCCTGATTTACTGCCGAGTACACAGAGAGATATAAACTGTGGCAAAGTTTTGTCATACATATGTAGGCCTTAAAAATTATAACAATGTGCTGAAAAATTAAGGCCCAGTTATGTGCAATATTACTCACATAATAAATTTCAAAAATTCAATGTAAAACAAATGAAAGGTTACCTGAAGCCCTATGCCTATTTTAAAAATACCATCATAACTTATCACATGTCTGGTTTTGGGGGTTGAAAAAATAAAGTTAACCCAGTAAAGCGAGATTTAGTGCGTAAGATTCCACTGTCCCCCTGATGTACAAATTCTTGGTTTTTACATTGCTGCCAAACATTTATTTTATTAAAATGTGTTCAGAAAGACCAATTTTATTTAATTAAATGCCCTTTAACATTTTTGTGCTAAATCTATTTTATGGATTAAATGTAATATGTAAAAAGTGAGAAAGAAAATTATACACAAATTTTTTCTCTGTTTATTAATAGCATTTAACAAGTAAAACAAATTTAGCACAAATATTTCGAAAACATTAAAAATACATAAAATTGGTTCCGCAAGCAAACTGATTCATTTATACTCTAAAACAAATATTACAACTTGAAAACCAAGAATTTGTACATCAGGAGTACCATGAAATGTTATGTAATCACTGTAGCCACATAATACAGAAAAAAAAATTACTGTTACATTTACTCCAAAGTCTCGAATGGTTTTCAGACAGACATGGAAATAATAAGGATTGCATTTTCTAAACCAGCAAAAAGTCACACGATTACAAAGATGCAGCACACCTAACTAGGCTACCACAAGATCAGTCTCTTGTCCCTTTTATCACTTTTTAAAACCCTTTCTGAACCTTCCAACCCCCCTAAGAGTAACAAAAACCTCCTTTAAAACATTCCTCTCTCTCACCGACCTAACCAAAATAGACTGCCTACCCCATAACAGATTCTCCTCCCCTTTTGGAAAAAGATATATATCTAATATTGGTCAGATCTGGGACTGAAGTGGACCAAATATGAATTCCCTGATGCCAGATCTGGCCCAAGCACACTATTTCTAAATGGATCCACACCCTCTGAATCTTCTCATCACTGTTTCCTCTCCTTGTACCCTCTCTTAGCTAGCCAGCAACTTAAACTAACAAATCTCCACAATTTACTATCCTGTACAAACTAACCAGTATTTCCACTCTCATACTGACCCTCAATAGTCTCTATCCCATTTCCTTCATCATCATTGATAACCTGCAATTCCCTTCCTCCGCACCCCTCTACCCAGGCTGTATTTTCCGCTTACCCTTCACAAGTCTCGTTCTTTGCACCTGCTCCATCTCTTACACCTCAAATTCAACATTCGGATCCCATTCTGCCCCATTATACTCCAATACTGGCCAAAAAATAGTGAAATATGCCTTATCCCTCACCAGACTCACAGTAAACACTTCAATACCCTTCCTAACATTGCCAACGAACTTCTCTATTTCGTAACCACTCCCTACTTGCTTTTTCTGCTGGATATCACATTGCAGCACCATTCCTTGGTAAATTAATTTCATTTCTCAATATTTGTGTCTGACAAAAGATACAAAGCAAAAATTAATAAATCATAATGTAAAGATATATTGTAAAGCACTTTGTCACTCACAACCAGTTATTTAAAATGGAACAGGCATATGAAAGCAATTAATAAAACACAGAAATGGGATACACTGTAAATCACTGGGCTAACAATGTTTCATAATTTTTAGTTTCTGTAATTGAGGATTTCAAGTAAATTTAGATAAAAATTTATAAATGAACAACAACAATCCACCATGCCTTACCGCCATTTTAATTAACTTCAACTTGCTTCAACTAAAAACAAACGAATAGTGAATTATGGGTAGGGGCAAAAGCACTGCGCTCATATTAGCTACGGACATTTAGCAAAACACAAAGCAATACCCCGACATCCTATTCGAGTTTCACCCTCATGTTACAGTGGCTATTGCCATAGAGCTATAGAAGATGTCATGTATAAGTCAATGCTACTACCTCTTAAAATTATTATTTATCATTTTATGTTTTGGGATTAAGTTGAAACACTACTTAAAATAAACACGCATCACTGGAGTTAAAACTGAACTCGTTTTAATGCCGTTAGTGTGTTTAAATTTGAAACTTATGTACGCAATATTGAGCTATAATGACGAGACACATTTGGCTTGGCTTCCTTGTAATATTTCATGCAGTTGTCACTTGAGCTCTCCACTCTCTGTTGCTGCAACGTGATTGGTCTGTTACAAAAGCGGGTACAGGACCTGGGACAGAAAATAGCACCGGTTCTATTACCAAATCTGGGGGCCGATTAAATATCACTTTTGAGAGGTGCAGCACAAAATTTGCACATGCGCTGCGGTGCTTTGGTATTAAATATACAAATACCGAAGGTGCAAGTGGTCATGTGATGGTGCAAAGTGCCTGAAAGTTTGCGACTAGCAAATGACTCGACACAAGTATATCTGCGCCCTTCGCGCATGCGCATTGGACAATTTTCGGGTGTGTGAAAGTGAATTAACATAAAAGTTGGACATCTTTATCTGTATCCAGTGTTCTATGAACTTCAATTATTTACGTTTTCATGTACACGTTTAAGCTTTTAACAGTTATGAAGTACTGTATAAGTACGAAACTGAAATGATTTTTACTAAAGAAGCAATTTAAAATGGGCAACTATTTACTGTCCTTTCCCCGGATTAAATTTTGAGGGTATTTTTCCGTGGCACACAACGAGAAAATTAAGTTGGTTTGCTGACGAGGTTATTTGTACCCTTAAAAACTTTGCTTAAAACTTCTTAAAAATTTTATGTAAATGATAATGTAAATAAATAACGAATACGTTTTGCAAGTACCTGTTTGGTAAATTGCTGAGAACAGTGACATTACCTCTCTAGTTTCCTTGCTTGGATGGGGTGTTTCAACATCACATCTTTCTCGTCGACTTGTTTCCACATTACACGTGCTTTATATTTAAGAGTGATTATATTGGGATTCTCTTTATTTCATAAAATGGGAGGGCTATCATTTTAGTTTTGTCTTTCGTGAGACTTGCTGTCTACACATATCACACCCTATTTCGGTTAACATTGAACTTACAATCCTCTAGAACTAATTAAATTTATTGCAAAATAGCTGTACGAATGTCACTCGTATTCACTACACATTAGCAATGAATTATTCAGAAATAATCAATGTATTACGATTTGATATTTTACGACTCGCTGAAAGACGAATGCCACATGTATAGCCAATTAGGTATAACAAGGTGTGGGATAGGCCAGGGTCGGTTCAGGGGAACCAAAGGATGTGCCCGACGTGAGATTAACTGAGATTGACGTTTGGTGTGGGTCAACGACCTGTTGGCCACGTAATCTGGCCCTCCTGCCGCTTGTCGGTGTTGGAAGTCCTTGTGGTGGTTTGCGTGCTAGCCTACCTGGCACACGCTGCTCCCGACGACTCTGGTTGCTGTGGCTCCTTAGGGTGCGGAGGGGAAGAAAGTCATTGTTGCTTTTGAGGAAAACACTGACGTGAATTGAAACCAGCATGGTGGTTTATTAGCTCGAAACACCCTCGAGCAGTGCCACCATTGACCATACGTAAAATATTCGCTCGGAGCGAACGAGTAAAGCTGTGAAATGTGGCATCCATGGCACACGTCATCCACCCCCCACTCAGGCGTCCATTCGGCCACTAGTGGTACCAGCTGCTCGGGGCACGAAAGGTGTTGCGGGCCCGCAGCTGGTAGTGGCCTGCTGCAGTGGCTGCTGGGAATGCCACTGCTCTGGGGCAGCATAATCGCCTCGTTGCCATCTGCTTCTCAGAGTCTCTGTAGGCGTCGTTTGAGGAGTACCCGCCAAGACCACATGCTGGGATAGCACCTGTTGCCGCCCGACGATGTGTGTACAGGCGGCCCATGCAGTCTGAATGCTGAGCAGGCCCCTCACCGCCTAAGACAGCATGGGAGTCTGGAAGTTCCATCCTTTTGAGCGTCGTCGTAGATTGGTTAGGCCCACTTCCTGCACCTGTTTGGCAGAGAAGGCACGGTAGGTTGTGTAGATCTCACCTCAGAACATCCTGTGCCGGGAGCCTGCACATGATGGCGTCGTCGCTGGCTGCGATGTGGTGGCATTGCAGGCGTCTCTTGGACTGTCAGCTGGGCTGCGGGACGTAGTCTGCTCTGCAACGTGCGCATTGGCCTCATCGCCCGTGGTGTCAGTAGGCAGGGCGGGAGTGTCGCCCGTGGCTCTGCCTCTGTAGTCAGCCCTTCGGGGGCTGGAGAGCTCTCCAGGGCGGCTGCCTGGTTGCTGTCTGGATGGGGTCCACCCCGGTCATTGGACTCATGTCACCAACTCTCGATACTGGTCCATTTGCCTCGCTCGGTAGCTCCGCTGGGGTCGACGAGGGTGAATCTGCGGGCAAGGAAGTCGACATGTGAGGGAAGTGTGTTCCTGCCGGTTCCTCTATAGTATCCTGTATGTCAGGCGAAACGGGTTCTACAGGGAGTGGTGTTTCTGTTTCAGGTTAAGTGTTTACGTCAGTGGGGTCGCCCACCAGTGCGTCTCTCGGTGGTGTTTCCCCGCATGGGTTGCCTTCTTGCTGCTGTTCGGCTTGCCGCACCCTCGTCAAGCGTAGGTCATCCCGAAGAACTATACGGGTGTAACATCCCGCCCTGATGATGCAGCACGTGTTGCCAGCAGCTCTCAGTACTAGGTGAGGTCCAGTCCACTTCTGCACCAGTCCTGCACAGAATGCTCTTTTGCTCGCAGATTGTGGGTGTGCACGTGCGTATACCCACTGGCTGGGTTGAAGGGGTGGTGGCGGTCTTTCTGTGTTCGGGCACCATTGCACTGTGTACCTCTGCTGCTGTTGTTGCACCTGGTACCGATGTTGTCGTTGTCGTTGACTGCACTTACCGCTTCCCTCGCCCTCGGTTGCATCAGCACGCTGTAAACACGCCAGTTCACCTGGTAGCTATAAGTTGTGTGCTTGGAGCAGTTCTACAGGGGAGCAACCGGTGGCTGCGTTAACTCGGGAGCATAGGGTGTATAGTATAGCGGGGAGGTGTTCAGCCCGACTCGCATGGTGCCCACGCATCCGGAATCGAAGCTGTATCTTAATCTCCTGGTTCATGTGCTCTTCGGGTTCACTCATGGATGGTGCACGGCTGTCGTGTGGTGTTGTATGTTCCACCTAGAGCAACACTCGCGCCACTGTTTGCCTGTGAACTGAGTTCCATTATCGGTCAGCAGGACCCGCTGGTATCACCATCTGGTGAAAAACTCGTTTTCTAGAGCACGTACGACGATGGGTACCCGTCTGCTGGAAATGGCGAAGGCTTCGAGCCACCTGGTGTACAAGTCTGTTATGACGAGTATGGCAAGTTTGCCTCCCTTGGCACATGAGTACGGACCCATCAGATCCAATGCGAAAGTATCCATGGGGGTGCTGGGTGTCATCAGCTGCTGTTATTGTAGGCCATCTGCACATCGGCTCTTAATGCGGTTGCATGGCTGGCACTCGCGTACGAAGTTCCGAATCTGTAGTGCCACTCCTGGCCAGTGGAAGTGACGTCTGATGTTGGTTAGCATTTGTGTTCCGCCTGGGTGCCCCGCCTAAGGACTCTCGTGAGCGAACCGCAGGACTGTGGTCTGCTCTGCTTCTGGCACGAACACCTTCCAGGCTGGGTTGGCTGCCAGACATTCTATCTGTAGAACGCCATCGACGACACGCCCATACTACATCTGTCAACTTGTTGCTGTGACACAGCATTATTGCTGTGCAGTTACGACATGGTCCTTCAGTGCTTCAAGGTTGAGATTGTCTTGTACAGTTATTCGGTTACACTCTGGATTACTGTCTCCAGTGTTATGCATTGTTGGCGGCATGATCTCATCCCATTCCTCTTTGTCATGGGCAATCACATCCTGCGGAGATCGTGATAGGCTGTCTGCTAACTCATTTTCGACTCCAGGCGAAATCTTGCTTGCTCCTTGCCTCGCACATGGAGTGGAGCCATACCAAACAACGGTTGTCTGTCCGTAGCGTGAATCTCTTGTACTCCAGAAAATATCTGTACCACTTTGGTGACCAGACGACAGCAAGACACTCCCATTCGTTCATGTCATAACGACGTTCCACAGCGCCGAACTTCGCGCAGCAGAAGTCTATGATACGTCGTTCATTGTTGTCGCTGATCTGGTACAATACCGCTCCTAGGCCTTGTTCACTAGTGTCGGTTTGCAGATATATGTGTCTGCTCGGGTCATGTCGTGCCAGTTTGAAGCACTCGGAGAATGTGGCTTTTATTTGTTCAAAGCACTGCTGGTGCTCTAGCTCCCATTTGAATGGTTTCGCTGGTGACAATAAACTCGTGAGAGGTACTGTGACAAGAGAAAAGTCCTGAATGAAATCTCGGAGCCAGTTTACAAGTACAAACAATTTGCACAATTGTTTGCGAATTCATGGAGCTGCTTGACTATTGATCAAATCAATTTGTTCCGGTGTCGGCCTGCTGCCTTCCTCGTCTACTAGATGTCCTATGAATTTGATGCAATCATTGCCAATATGGCACTTTTGAGTTGCACAGGTCAGTCCGTTACTAGCTAAGCGTTCAAGCACGAGGGAAAGATGGCATATGTGGTTCTCCCAAGTTTCTGACCAGATGAAAACACCGTCGAGGTAGGCTAGCACTAACTCTCCGATGTAGCCGTCAAGGATGTTTACCATAAGAGCTTGAAAGGTAGCAGGTGCGTATTTTAACCCAAAAGGAACAGCGCAGAACAGAAATCGCCTGCCGTCTGGTGTAGTGAACGTGGTTTTGGGTCTGTATTCTGGAGCGACCGATACCTGCCAGTATCCACTACGAAGATCAAGTGACGACAGTACTTTGGCATGCCCGAGAGCTCCTAACGCTCCTTTGACTTGAATGTAAGGTGGCGGTGCGCTCTGTGTGACCCGATCAATTGGGCAAAAATCGACACAGAAATGCCATGTCCCGTCCTTTTTAGGTGCTTACGTAATAGCTGAATTACAAGGGCAATGGGACGGCTCAATGACTCCCTCTGCTAGCATCTCACGCACTTGCTCTTTGATGATGCAGCACTGGTGCGGTTGGTAGCCATGAGGTGGTCTGTAAATATGTTCTTCCTATGTAAATGGAATGTGGTGCTGAGTGATATCTGTTCTACAGAGTGGGTCTCTGTGGTAGCGAAAACATACCTACGTTCATCCAACATTCGCTGCATTGCTTCCCTGTACTGCTCTGGTACTCCGTGATAGAGCTCGTCCAACAGCACGCGTGTGGTCGTGTGGGTCGGCTTGGGATCCAAATGGTACATGGTACATCGCTCGTGTTGGCCTAAATGTATTCGTCAGGCTGCCGGTTCGACTACAGTATTCTGTTCCGTCAACCATGGTATACCTAATATTACATCTTCACGTATATCTGAAGTGACAAAGGCTGTTTTGGTTGTGGTGATGTCGCGTATGGTGACTGCGATCTCTGTTTCACCTAGCGTATCGCTGGTCTGTTGATTTGTAGCCAGTTTAAGTGTATGGACAGCTGTCTTTAAATTCCGTGGATCAATAATTCCTTGACGTACAACATTGTGCGACGCAGCAGTGTCGATCAGCGCTTGGCATTTGTGTCCATTTAGAATGACCGATATGTGTAGAGTGCCATGGTTGAAATTCTGTACTTGATTAAGTAGAATTTGTTGCGGTTTCTAAATCTGTGTGTTTTGTTTACATGTTGATGTGGGTTCAGTGGTTGGTAACACTGTCGGTTGACTAAGGTTATGTTTGTTCCGCAGTTGGCAACTCTGTGTGTTCACAAATGGTTTGTTTACATTCCATAGTTGGTAGTTCTGAATGTTGATATGTAGTTTGTTTGTGATGACATATGCCCTGGAGTGTTCTGCAGTTGGTAGCATTGTGTGACACAGCATTGTTGACAGACACATTGTCTAGACATACATGACACTGGCAATTTGATTATTTACATTATTTACATCAACTGCATGCACATGATTACACTTGTTACTACTTTGGGCATTGTTGGCATTTTTCAGATTCTGTACAGTTGGCCAAATTTCTTCTGAATTTATGTCAAGTCCGGAACTGTTGGTTTTCCCGGAGTAAAGGAGGCGTCTGGTCACTTTACCCCGCTTTGCTGTTACCCGACTGGGTCAGCATGGGTTTGTCTGCTGCCTTATTCGGGCACTCAAAATACCAATGAAAAACATTCCCCTCGCAATAGCGACATGGTTATTTGGGTGGTTTTGAATAGTCTGGCTTAACCCTCTCTCCCTTAATATTATTATTACAGGGCTGAAATCTGAGGTTACTGTTCTGCTCTGCATTGGCTGGTTTACTTTGCTTCTGGTTAACTGTTCTGTGCCAGATTTGCGTTGTTCTGTAACACGCGAAAACAGGGGCCTGTCACTAGATAGTGCAAATGCTTCTCTTATTGACGACTAACCATTCGGGTTGTACCAACATCAACGTGTGATTCAAAGTTGGAAGTATTGTTTTGCAACCTTAGCATTTTAACGATATTAATGCTGTTGTAAATGAAATGGAAGTTACTTTTTGAAATTGAAGGTTTTTAAAGTGTTTCGTAAATAGAGAAAATTCTCCAACGATTATTTATGGTGTTGAGTTGGTCTTCCTGACTAAACATTACACTGCCGTCGTTGGTCAAACTTGTGAAAGCTGTAACAAATTTTTAATTAGACGAGAGTAAACATAATTTTAATGTTGAAATGTTAAAACAAAAATATAGTTAGTGTGACGTTTGATTGAGTAAAATAACTTAATATCTTCAATTTCTTAAATGATATGATTACCATTAATTCGCGTACCAGTAATAATAATAATAACACGAAGGTTTATCGTTCCTTTACAAAGTTCAGACATGTTAGACAAAATTTTTACAGTATAATATAAAGTTTCAAAGAAATATTTAACAGACCATTCTAATGAAAGATGAATATTTTTTTTTTAATACGTAAAGATTACTTATATACTGATCATAGCAATGTGACTTTTAGTATGTACTGATAGTCAAGTGGTAAAGGGCGTGTGAAAAATACAGCGATGTAAGTTAGAATCCGCACCCCTGCGAGATAATTTTTTTTCGTGGTCTTACAAATTAAAAGGTTCAAGAAAAGGTCTACGACAACCGGGGCACGCGAGTGAGACTTCTCCTTGTCCGTTGCATCATTTCCGGTATGTGCACTTATTCAGTTTCTATCTGAAAGTTGGCTGTGGAAGTTCTGGCAGCCTTAAGTCGGTACACTGGCAACAATGGTCACTGCTTACGGTCGCATTGTTGTCCTGATATGGTTTGAAACACTTTGGGGAACAAACGAGTGCGTTTCCCACAAGACAGGTGTGCAAGTGCAGTGTTGCTAAGGTCCCAGTCCACAGACCTTTGTTGCTCATGCACTTTAAAAGCAATACACAAGTCATCGCATCTGCAAGTGTCAGTCAATGAAAATTGATTTCTCTGCAGTCTCAGTACATACACAGTTTTTTCGCAGTGCCTCTGCTACACCATTTTATGTCTGCCAGTTAATAATAGCAGAATCCATCTTTTCACTATTCAAAGTCCCAAACATCGCTATGCTGCTGTCCCCTCGCCCGCAGGGGGTTTTACCGTACGTACCGCAACAATTGAAACCGCTGAGACATCTGCTACAACAACAGGTTGTTTCCGGGTGCTCCGGCATCTTCCTGGGAACAGGATAGGATTTGGTTCAGTCAAAGGTGCCAGTTTTATGCTGCAAAAGATCCATACAAGTTCCAAAAGAAGAGTTTTCAGGTAGATTTGGAATTTAGAATAGCGACATGTGCAAACAATAGAGATAGAGGACAATGACCCAAAATTTTAAAACAATTTTTGCAAGAAGAAGATATGAGCTTGGGTATAGCTTGGAGTAGGCAGGTTAAGTTCAGTTTCGAGAATGAAGGTTTTGGCCTTGTTTTTTGGCCAGAGCATTGGGCGCCAAATAACACGACACGGGATAGGCCAGGGTCGGTTCAGGGGAACTAAAGGATGTGCCCGATGTGAGGTTACTAGTGATTGACATGTAGTGTGGGTCGATGGCCTGTTGGCCATGTAACCTGGCCCTACTGCCGCTTGTCGGCGGTGGAAGTCCTTGTGGTGGTTTGCATGCTAGCCTACCTGGCACACGCTGCTCCCGACGACTCTGGTTGCTGTGGCTCCTTAGGATGCGGAGGGGAAGAAAGTCATTGTTGCCTTTGAGGAAAACACTGACGTGAATTGAAACTAGCATGGTGGATTATTAGCTTGAAACACCCTCGAGCAGTGCCACCATTGACCATACGTAAAATATTCGCTCGGAGCGAACAAGTAAAGCTGTGAAATGTGGTGTCGGCCAACAATGAACTTAGGTGAAAAGTTATGAGGGAGGCTCAAATAGCACTGCCCTGACGCGTATCGATCCCTGAGGCCATGAAGAGACACAAAAAGGTTCTGGTAGACTAAATTAACTATTGAAATCTAAAATATTACGTCACTAAATATGAGGGACCTCAGGGAGACGTGACCGAACTCCGCATGCACAACCTACTTCCTCTCTGACGGGACGAAGACAAACTCAATATGGCGTCAGACGGGGACCCGGAAGCCCACGTTCCCACCAGACGTGGTTGATTTGCTCTTACATTCTAATTTAAACATAAATGCAAAACCAAAAGTAATGAAAAAGTAATGAAATAATTTTAAGAACGTTTCTGCATATTACATATTAATATAAATACAACTGCCGGTCTTTTTTTGGGGGAATCTCTGAACGCATTGTTCGATTAAATTATGTATTAAATTAAAAAATTAAATACATAATGAGATTATGCCTGAATTAAGAGAAGACATATCAAACTTGCTCTTAAGGAGCATATAAATGTGAAGAACAAAAAAAGTAAAATAAAACACTCATGGCAGGCTTTCTTAAGTGTCCTTGCCGCCATGATGAATTTAGCAACTGAAATAAAATGCGAATTGTTCAAAGTGTTTTTCAAAAAGAGTACTGTAGCGAAATTACACATCTGCAGTGCATTCTGGTATGCTTTCTGATTAACTAATATCACTATATACACAATGCCTGTTACAGATGGCACCTGATGTGCGTCGTGGCGCGTAGTGCCCCGATGCTACAAACATGTTCACAAGGTCTGGAACAGTTTTAGATTGTGTTGAAAAATACTAGCAAATACGCTGTGGGCCCTGCAAATGAATTTGACTAGCCCAAAACTGCTAGTTATAGACTGCAATGTACCTTCATAGGGGGGGGGGGACTTTGGTGTTGATGTCTCCACTGATTAAGCACAGTGCCTTATGTCCTGCTGTAACGGGGGAAGGGAGGAGAGAACACGTGGCTGGGTCACGGCCGCGGCAGCCAAAAAAGGCAAAACAGGCGTCCATGGCACACATCAGATAGTAGGCCTACACTCACAAATACCATGCCACACAAGTTAAAATAACTTACGTAGAACTAGGTCACTCAAATTAATACCAGTACAAATATATAATGTATACATAATTTTTGCACTAATCGCGTCACACGTCTTTCACTTTATGCCCTCAATTTTCCATTAGCAACATATTATGTAAAAAATTGCTACAGACGACAACCACTCTGATGTATTTCAATTCTTACAAAAATGCTGCTCTCCATAAATAAATCACTTAATTATTCACAAACAATCTCATTCAACAAAAATGAACTCGTGCATCTATGTCACTGAAAGAAACACGACATTATGGAAATTTATTTTTCACACTTCAATACACGACTACATCATATGCACGTATAATGAAAACTTCGTGAAAATTTCCCTTCATAATTTGATATGAACCTATACTTCTTACAGCCTTGTCTAATCACGAGAATGCTACACAATTAAAGGACCTTACTTTTTTTTTAAAGTGTGGTGTGGCCTTCAGCTGGAAGTATCTGCGGTTAACAGCTCAACTATAGATTGCGAAAGAAATCTTCTTTTTCCAGTCTAATTAGAGGTTACGAAAAATGTAACCAAAACATTACTTTTAGCGCGAGAAATGTTCACTGCTACATGGAAGCTATATCTGCATGTAAGCACGCAGGTGTGTAGACAACTTTTGCCGTCCAAGTGGTGGTGAGAATGATGTTACAAATTTCTGATTGGCTTGTGTAAGTTGGAGAGGGGAGGCAGTTGTGCCGAGCCAAAATAGGCTCCGCCCCTTGCGTTTTCGAGTATATTTAATTCCAACTAATTCTTCTGTAGCCGCCGTCGGTGACGGTTCTGTATAATTCACGCATGGTGCTAGTGCAGCACCCCAATTGATTGCGTGTTTACTCTCTTTCGACGTCCTCATTTGCCTGGCTGGTGGATTCTTCTGGGTCCTGAGGCGATTTTGTTTGTGCTGTTTTGTGTAATGTAACGATTTCTTGTACATTTTCGACTGTGCGTAGCTGCGTACAGAGTTAAATTGTATTTTTTGGCTGTAGGTTCAATTGCCTAGGCCAGGGGCTGTGCCCCACAGCATGTGAAGTAGTAGAAGCAGAATTCCAACTACAACTCGAGGTGTAGGTGCAGAGCAGATTTCATTGTGTTGTGCTGCATCGGTGCAAAAAGCAAGTGGTAATATTTAATCGGTACCCTGGTATGAAAACTGTCAAGCCAGGTGGATAAAAACCAAGATGTCTGCTGTAACGGCCGGTATAGCACCTGTTATGGCAGATCTTGTACAGGCTAATATGGAATCTGGTACCGTGTAATATGGCCTTTACCGATTTCGAGAGATGGAAACAATAGAAAAATTCATAATTTTATGTCTCTTTTCAATGATGTTTATAAATGTACATACTAAATATTGAATTTCTCTTAGGCTAAGAAAGCATTTATTAATATTTTAAATTTTAACTTATGAAAATAATAGCTAACAGAGCATGTCTGTATTCCAAAATATCGATTATTTTTCAATGTATATATAACCTCAAACCTAAGCAAATTCAACAAATACATTTAAACAATTTTAAATTGGCATCATATTATTGTAGACATAATTTTGAAAAGGGTGGTGTTTGCATGTTTGTGAATGATTCTCTTGCCTTCAGCGAGAAAGAAATTGCCCAATATTGTGAAGACCTAAACATTGAATGTTGTGGTATTCAGATTAATATACATGAAAGTATTATAGTGATATTAACAGTATATAGAGCACCATCTGGAAATTTTCATAGTTTTATTATGACGCGGGTCGTTCCGCAGCTCCATCTCTCCGAGCCCGTCGTGTGCATCAAGCCACCATTATGGAACGGGCCGAGCGCCCGTACAGCCACGGCATACGGGAACACACCCGGCCACGTGGGCACACGAGGTAGCGGCGTCCAGATGCCGCCCCCGCAACGCCGGGTCCCACCAGCGTGTGCGTCGGTCCCATAGAACTGCCAGAAAATGGTAGGAATATGCCCCCTTGACGAGAAGCGACGTAATTTAACATCAAAGTTGAACACTGTACAAAAGCCCTCCCATGCTTTTCCTGTCAAGGGGAGTTATGCCTTTTAACAGGCAATAATATAGAAAGGCCAGGGGTAAGTGTGTTTCATGTGTACTGTGCCCCCTCTCAACTTTTTCGTATTTAACCTTAATACCAATAAAACACCCCTGCACCTCGCGACAACTTGGACTCGCCCACGCATCCAACTTGCCGCCCAAATATCTACACACGTTCTCCCCCAAACAGTTTCACGTTTTATTTGTTCTGTAATTGCCAGTGTTGTGTTATAATGATTTCTATTCAAATAACGTCCAAATGCAGTGTCTACGTCTTTAAATGTTGTATGGTTCAAAATTTCACGTAACTATAAATTACGTAAACTCTCCATAAACTATCCCATTATACAAATTTGGGACTCTAACCCTTAAGCTGTGCTATTATGAGCGTTTTGGGCCTTTGCCCCTGTTTAATTTAGTGACTTTGTGTTTTTCGGCGAGTGCTTCGCGCGCTTTGGAGGCACGACGTCATGCACGCGGGTAGGACTCGCCAGTTGGCACTACACGGCGGACTGGGACGGTCGACGTGTTAGTCACTCCGGGCCCTTCACAACTTTGCATAGTCAGTAGTGTACCAATAGTCATTCTTTTCATCTGGAACATTTTCTTTTAACTTTGCTGGCCCGGAGGTGTACCGTTCACCCCTGCAACTCGTCGCCCAAGGGCATTACGTAAATTATCTTTCTCACTAGTTTAGTGAATTTTCACGTAACAGCATCGCCCACCGATCGGGCTTAGGGCCGGGTCCGCTATTTGCGCCACCAGTGTGTATGATCGGAGCATGGTGCTTTACCAATAAATACGTTTTTCCAGTTACAAGTGCGTATTTATTACTTGCCGCTTCACAGCCATAAGGGCATGGGACCCTTCAACCCGCCTTCCAGTACTAGACCTATAGTGCTACGGGCGTGGGGAACGCCATAAGATTCCCCTGCGTAAGTAACATAGCGACGTAGAGTGGGGAGTGTTCTGCAATGCCACGACCGTCGGCCGCGTGGACTGAAACCTAGAGTCTCTGCTCTCATGAGTGCCCGTTCTCTCTTAACTTAACGGGCTGGCGCACCGGGCAAACAACACTTAATCACGACCCCCGCTCACGTCAAATTGTCGCCCAACTTGTGTGGCGTTAACAACCACGCACCATCGCAGTTGCAGTTACGTTATAATTCGCGCGCGGAGACCACGTGGTCGCCATTGTCGGAAGCTGAGGGAGAGAGTATGCGAGGGCGGCCATCTTGCGGCAGCAACCGGCCGCGCGACCCCCTCACCACTCCCCGCTCCATCCAAGGGGTGGCAGCACGCGCACCAAGGACAGCATCACCCCCCCCCAGGGCTCCTACCGCTGGAGCTACTTCCCCCTACCGTGCCACGCACGGGGAGTAAGCTGCGCCAAGGTCGGCGACCTGACCAGCTGATCGTCCGCGCTGCACGTGCTGTCGCGCTCGCTCGACATGGCATACCACGGCGCGTATGGAGCCACGGGACACGTGTGCGACCAGTGCTACGAGACTGCCTGAACATCCGGCCCACCACAGATGCCACGTGAAGGCGCTATTACCGAACTGGCACCCACATAACATCTTCCACTACAACCGCGACTTTCCGCTGCAGGTGACGTCCGATGATGTACCTGCACGGGCCAAGACGGGACGCTGCCAAATGGAGTACACCGTGTGCAACTGCGTGTGCGTGCACAGCACAACAAACAAACTTTAAACAGGAAGCAAATTTTAGTGACATTTTAAAGCATAATGTATGTGACAGCCTAGTCTGTCTGCACCCAGGACAGTGCACAGTACCGTCCGTGACGTGTACCGCGCAATACCACGAGGGATGCTTGTCGGCCGCGGAAGTGGTGAATGCACACACGGGACCTTTCCGGTGCAACATGTACGAGACTCGCGCGGGAGCCACAACGGCACGTTCACCCAGTGACGGCGCAAAACACCGAGTCTCCACACTGTTCGTGACGGGAGGGGGCAACGTGTCTGATACACCAGTACGAGAGTGCAGACGACCGCGATGTCGCGTGGAGGCGGGAACTACGTTGCGGTGTAAGTACTGTGAGCAAGACGTGCACATGGAATGCCTCGTGGTCGAGGAGAAGCAGACGGTAGTCGACACAGGCTTCCTGTGTTTTGGCTGTATCGCTGCTACACAACAACCTCCGTCGGAGACACTGAACTGGCAGAACCACACCACCGAGGTCAGCAACCTAGGTCACAGTGCTATCCCACGAACAACTGTCGCAGTCATTCAGAACATATACATACCACCAATGTTTACGAGCGCATGGCGCACTCCAGTGACACCACAGGTGACGGAGACGGCCGCGACGGACTCGCCGGCCATGTCGACGCCACACCAGTTCCAGACGGTACCAACTTTCGCGGGATTAACGAGCCAGGACCCGGAGACGTTCCTCGAGGACTGTGAAGGCCGCCTACACCGGTACGGTATTAGCGACGAAGAATGGCTGCAAGTCATCGGGAAGCAGCTGACTGGCCAAGCCAGCAGGTGGTGGTCGAGTATGACGCGATATGGGATGGCGTGGAACGAATTCCGGGGACTGTTCCTGTCACAATACGGGAAAGCGTTAATGTCACTACAAGCCCAAAGCCGACTCGCGCTGGAGCCACAGGGGAACGAGCCACTGTCAGTATTTGCGTCGCACAAGTACCACCTACTGCGCAAGTATCAACCACACCTTAGTGCACGACAAGTGCTTACTACCATCGCCGAAACCGCGCGCCCAAAGTTCCGTGCTTCGCTAGTACCACTACTGATGTACAAGCCGGAAGAGTTCATAAAGGCTACCGCGCTGTTCAGGAGAGCGACGCTCCAGCCTCCGGCGACACTGCGTGGGAGCGGCAGCGCTGACCGGCCCATGACAGCTGCACAACTAGCAACACCAAGGACAACGGCGACAGGCGGAGAGCGACATCACGAACAGAACACAAGGTATGAGAGTGAGTATTCCAAGGGTGACGTGCATGACAACACGAAACAGCTACACTCGCTAGACTATTCCAAGCCACCCCCGTTCCCGTGTCAGTTCTGCCCGGGCGACCAGTTGCACAGCGAGGCCGAGGCAAGGGGATAAGAATACCAGGTCCCAGTCGGGAAACGGACAGTAGGGGTCACGGGACCTGACGTCACCGTGTACCCCGACGTCAATGTAAACAACCAGACACCACAACACGCTCTACTCCAGCAAATCCATAGTCGACACCATCCATCAATAAAAATTTTAGTAAGCATAAATAACCTCCGCTGTTATGCGCTAGTAGACACAGCGGCCTCACACAGTTTCATTCGGCCAGAATTTGTTAATACTAAAACCATGATGAAATTCAATCAGCGCATTCAGCTAGCTGCCGAGGCCGCGAAGTGCCAAGCGATAGGCGATGCCACCATTGTTGTACACATCAGGGACATTGAGACCATAAAAACTGCCTTGGTAGCACCGGAGCTGAGGGAGGACGCCATCTTGGGCCTGCCTTGGCTTACCGAACAGAACACAGTGGTAGAGCCCGTGGCGAGACGCATACACTTCGGCACTGCTGAATGCAGAACCGCATACAGTACAGAGGCAAAAACAAGGGAACCGGCAGCCATAGTTAGACTCGAGGATATATCAAACGAAGTACCCCCAGCGTACAGAGAAGCATTTAAACGGCTTTTAGATGAGAGGAGCTAATGATATCCTGACCTCACCACCCCCTAGGGGCTACTTGCCACATCAGGCCAAAGTCATCAAAGAACAGATCAAGGAGATGCTGGCAGACGGAGTCATTGAACCGGCCAACAGCCGGTACAATTCACAAATAACGTTAGCCCCCAAGAAAGATGGCACGCTGCGCTTTTGCGTAGATCTGAGACATGTGAATCTCACGACAGAAAACCTGTCGCCACCATACATCAGCGTCAAGAATGCTCTGAACGCCATTGGACGCGCGGAAGTGTTCTCCTCCCTAGACCTGCGGAGCGGTTACTGGCAAGTTCCGGTGCGGCAGGACGACCGGGAGAAAACCGCATTCACGGCCCCTAATGACAGCCAATACCAATTTTGCGCAATGCCGTTCGGCCTGAAAGGATCACCCGTGACGTTCCAAACGATGATGGTGCAGGTACTGAGCGGACTGGCCGGCGAGTTCACATTAGCCTACCTCGACGAAGTGCTCATATGGTCGAATACCTGGGAAGAACATCTAATCCACCTATCGCTCGTCCTAGAACGCCTGGCCATCAATGGGCTGACATGCGCAGTACCCAAATGCCATTTAGGGAAGGCCAATATCGAATTCCTAGGTCACATGGTCAGCGAGAAGGGGATTGAACCCAACGCCGAACACCTGCGCTTAGTAGAGGAATGCCAACCACCAGCCATGCGCAAACAACTGTGCAAGTTTTTCGACCTGATAAACTGGCTACGTGAGCATATACTGGAGTTCACGACAATAACAGCACCGTTGACAGCTCTCCTCTCCCCGCAGAGAACATACAGTTGGACCGCGGAGACGGGCAATGCGTTCCGAGACATTAAGACAGTGTTCACGAGGTGCGAGACCCTAGCCCACTACGATTGTCAGCACCCACTGTACCTCCAGACGGACGCAAGTCAAGAAGGGGTCGGTGCGGTGCTATACCAGTACAGCGACAAGGGAGCACGATGTGTAATAGACTTCTCGAGCGCTAAATTTGGCCCCACGGAAAGACGGTACCACGTAAACGAGCAAGAGTGCCTAGCAGTCGTATGGCGATGAAACGTTACAGAGCTCACTTGAAATACCGGAGATTCATCCTGCGCAACTACAACAGGTGTCTCATGTGGCTGCAGTCCATGCGCGAAGCACGCAGTTAAATTGCGCGGTGGTCAATGGCGCTGCAAGGCTATGATTTCGAGGTCGAACATGTAGCGGGGAATGACAACCAACTGGCCGACACATTGTCGCGGGCGCCATTCACTGACATCATCGTGCGCGACATGACGGACTGGGACGATATCATGCCACCCGAGCCGCAGTCAGCTGACGCCCAGCTATATCAGCTGATAGCAGAACCGCAAGAGGCCAATGTCAACAACCTTTACGAGGCGGTTGTAGCGGCGCAGCGAGACTGTCCCACGTGTCAGAACAAGCGCCATGAATGCGCGAACGAGTTGGTACACCAGTGGCGTGTAGTCAAGGAACAGGTAGAGACGCGGCCCCCCTTCAGGAGGGACCGTGGAGACTGTTTTTGCCCAAGGGCAAATGCGGGAACGTGCTACGTCACGCCCACGACGGACAATTTGCCAGACATCCGGGTGCGTGCCAGACCGCCCGCAATGTAAGCCGCCTGTTCTTCTGGCCAGGGGTGACCCGGGCGGTGCAACGGTATGTCAGAAGCTGCGTGACATGCAACAAGTACAAGTCGCGAAGAACCGACGGCGAGCAACAGCAGCAGCCACGTCTGCCGGAGCGCCCCTTCGAAACTGTTGCCCTAGACATCATGGGCCCATACCCCCGTTCTACGAACGGCAAGCGCTTCATTTTAGTGGTGACGGATATGTTTTCGAGGTGGGTGGAAGCCTACGCTTTTCCCAGCACACGTGTTAAGAACCTAGTGCGAACACTTGACACGGAGTTATATGCAAGATGGGGCTACCCGAAGGTCCTTCTTACAGACAACAGGACACAATTCACTGGGGGAAAATGGAGAGACGTATGTGGGAAGTGGGGCGCCTACCACCACACCACACCAGTGTACCACCCGAGAGCCAACCCCACAGAGCGTCGGAATCAGGATCTGAAGAAGCAGCTCCGACTCCGTGCGGGGAAAAGGCACGAGACCTGGGCCGAACTCCTGCCCGCAGCCCTGTTCACACTTAGGTGCTGGGTGAACGTGGCTACCGGACAATCACCAGCAGTGGCACTACTGGGGTGCAATCTCAGACTCCCAGGCGAGTATCAGGGCGCCGCCGTCAGCGAGGAGGCACCTGTAAGCCCTGAAGTAAGGACAGAGAGGCGACAGGAGTGACATGCGGCGATGAGGGCTAACCAAGAGCGCTATGCGCAACAGTGGCTCAAAACCACGAGACCCCCCCCCCCGAACAGCTCCAGCCTGGACAGCGGGTGTACGTCCGAGCGCACCCTCTCTCGGCAGGAAAAAAGAACTACTGCGCAGGCTTCGCCGACAAGTGGAGCGGACCGCACAAGGTTGTACGAGCGTGCTGCAGGACCACCTACATCGTTAGGCGCCACAATGGCCGAATAAACAAAGTACATAGAGATGCTCTGCGAGCTGCTTATGATGGCGGAGGTGGAATGCCCCACGGCACCACGCCCACCAGGACAGACCCGCCAGACAGGGCGCCACCTAGCACCCCGGGTGCAGGAGACGGCACCCCCACTGGGTGCATAAGGCGCCTCTTTGCAAGCTGGACACCGCCGACTATGGCTGCAGAAGGCGGATGGCGCGGAGGGGCAGTCGACACTAGTGACGGGAAGCCGACGCGCTCACCTGAACAACGTAACAGCCCAAGAGTTCCGGCGAGGCTCCACGAGCCCACCGACGGAGTCGTACGCGTCTCGGCGCCTGGCGTCGAGACGCCACCTACCGACGCGGACCAACTCTTTTCGCACCCGAGGCGCCATGCCCGGGGCGGAGGTAACGGGACCGCCTGTTCAAGACAGAGCCCGAGGAGGGACCGGCGACGCCGACGTGCACCCACGCTGGCCGGTGACGACAGCCGAGCACCCTCCGGCCTGCCGCAGGAGATAACACGGTACGACATGGATGTCGACCCGACACCAGCGCAGCACGAGGGGAGGACAGGGCGCCCTCGTTGCCCCTCCCCATCATGGCCGTCCAGGACCCAGCTCCGCGGCCACCTCTGCAGCCCGACCCGGGTGACCTATACCCTGGAGACCACCTATAGGGCGGGGAAGGCCTACTGCCTTCCCGCCGGTCGAGACGTACGGGTCGCGGAGTGCACCCCGGGTGCACCTCCTGCCACGACGATCCGGCCACAAAGACGAAGGCATTGGCACTCCGCAGTCGTCAACCACCCCAGCCAGGCAGGTATTTCCTCCGCACGCGGCCAGCCAGCCCCCGGAGTCCCTCCTGCTGCAGGTAAGGCGGCGGTGGCGTTGTGATGCACAGACGGGCTCCCAGGAGGGGGGCGTTTGACGCGGGTCGTTCCGCAACTCCCTCTCTCCGAGCCCGTCGTGCGCATCAAGCCACCATTACGGGACGGGCCGAGCGCCCGTACAGCCACGGCATATGGGAACACACCCGGCCACGTGGGCACATGAGGTAGCGGCATCCAGACGCCGCCCCCGCGACGCGCCAGGTGCCACCATGCGCAGTACCCAAATGCCATATAGGGAAGGCCAATATCGAATTCCTAGGTCACATGGTCAGCGAGAAGGGGATTGAACCTAACGCCGAACACCTGCGCTTAGTAGAGGAGTGCCAACCACCAGCCATGCGCAAACAACTGTGCAAGTTTTTCGACCTGATAAACTGGCTACGTGAGCTTATACAGGGGTTCACGACCATAACAGCACCGTTGACAGCTCTCCTTTGCCCCTGTTTAATTTAGTGACTTTGTGTTTTTCGGCGAGTGCTTCGCGCGCTTTGGCGGCACGACTTCATGCACGCGGGAAGGACTCGCCAGTTGGCATTACGCGTCGGACCGGGACGGTCGGCGTGTTAGTCACTCCAGGCCCTTCACAACTTTGCATAGTCAGTAGTATACCAATAGTCATTCTTTTCGTCTGGAACATTTTCTTTTAACTTTGCTGGCCCGGAGGTGTACCGTTCACCCCTGCAACTCGTCGCCCAGGGGCATTACTTAAATTATCTTTTTCACTAGTGTAGTGAATTTTCACGTAACAGCATCGCCCACCGGTCGGGCTTAGGGCCGGGTCTGCTATTTGCGCCACCAGTATTGTATGATTGGAGCATGGTGCTTTACCAATAAACACGTTTTTCCAGTTACAGGTGCGTATTTATTACTTGCCGCTTCACGGCCATAAGGGCACGGGACCCTTCAACCCGCCTTCCAGTACTAGACCTATAGTGTGTGTATGTGTGTATTTTTCTACGTTAGTGCTACAGGCGTGGGTAACATAGCGACGTAGAGTGGGGAGTGTTCTGCAACGCCACGGCCGTCGGCCACGTGGCCTGAAACCTAAAGTCTCTGCTCTCATGAGTGCCCGTTCTCTCTTAACGGGCTGGCGCACCGGGCAAACAACACTTAATCACGACCCCCGCTCACGTCAATTGCTAACCTTGACAAAATTATGTCTCATCTATTTAAATCCAAGATTCATTAGTATCTTATGTGGTGATATAAATGTTAACTACTTTTTGGAAAATACATGTAAACAACAATTAAATACAATTTTGAAATCATACAATTTGGTCCTCACTGTAAACTTTCCTACTAGAATATCTCCTTCAACGCAAACTGCAATCGACAATATTTTTGTAGACAAGCCCAAGAAAGATTTCTATAACAACATTCCAATAGTAAATGGACTTTCGGACCACGATGCTCAAATTTTGTATATTGAGTACCATTTAGATTTTATAAAAACACTATCTATAAAAACTCAATATAGACAAATTAACGACGACACACTCCTTCAGTTAAAATCAGCATTGAGTGCAGAAACATGGGATATTTTAAATGCTCAAACAAATCCTAATAACCAATATAATTTATTTTTACAGATTATATTGACCCATTTCGAGGCATGTTGCCCTTAAAAACAATCACTAAATATGTAAAATGCTATACACAAAATCCTTGGATTACTAAAGGTATTGAAACCTCTTGCAGAAATAAAAAATTACTTTATTTGAAATCCACACAATCTTGCCATCCAAATGTAATATCTCATTATAAAATGTACTGCAAGGTATTACGTAAAGTTATTGTAAACGCAAATAGCTTGTACTTTAGTAAGCTTATCAGTAACTCCTCAAATAAAATTGAAACAATATGGGATGTTATTAAAACTGAAACTGCAAGATGTGTAAAAAGTAATGACATCGCGGAACTTGATGTAGATAATTTCACTACCAGAAATAAAGCCTAATTGCAAATGAATTTAATGATTATTTACTTAACGTTGCCGATACTATTGTATCTAAATCTTTATCTATTAATGAACCACTAGATTACGTAAAGAAATCATTTCCAAATAAATTTCCTACATTAGATCCAAATTGGACTACTTCTGCAGAAATTAAGTCTATAATAAGAAATCTAAAAACCAAAGGTTCATGTGGGTAAGATGGGATGAATAGTAAAGTTATAAAATATTGTAGTGCTGATTTAATTAAACCTCTTGTTATCTTATGTAATAACTTTCTAAAGAGTGGTAATTTCCCAGATCGACTAAAACATGCCACAGTTGTTCCTCTTCATAAAAAAGGAGAAAAATCTAAGAAAGAAAACAATATGCCTATCTCCTTATTAACTACTTTTTCAAAAATTTTTGAATGTGTCATGTACAACAGATTGATAGGTCATGTACAAAAACATAAAATTTTAACCTCATGTCAGTTTGGTTTCAGGAAAAAATTTTCTGTAGAAAATACTGCTGTAAAATTAACTAGCGAAATATTGAATGCTTTGAACTCAAAGGAACACGTAATCAGTATTTTTTTACGATCTAGCAAAGGCTTTTGACTGTGTTAATCACGAAATACTTTTAAATAAACTTGAATACAATGGAGTAAGAAATAACTTTAAGTACTTATTAGTATCATATTCGGAACACAGGCAACAAAATGTAGTGATTAAAGGCAAGAATTCAACGAGACATATTACTTCCTATACAGGCACTGTAAAACATGGTGATCCACAGGGCTCATTTCTTGGTCCTCTTCTTTTCTTACTTTATATAAATGATCTTCCTAGTGTCATTGACAGCCATGCATCCACCACTACTTTTGCAGATGATACTAGTATATTAATTAAAGCAAAAACAACTATAAATTTGAAAGAATCAGCTGAATATGCTCTTGAAATGTTGGATGATTGGTTGATGTCGGCAGGGTGGGGGGGGGGTTTTTTGTTTACGATGATGACACTGATGTTGAAAAGGGTGCCAGTTGCTCAATTACGAGGAACAACACTCGAGCAGAGACTCTAGACTCCCAGGGCGGGGTCGAAAGCCCAGGGGCTGACAGTGGTTAAAATGCTCGCCCCCTGCTTACTCGTCGACTGGTTATCCTACACGATGCCGAGGTGGTAGGCCACCTCGGACGCATTTAACATAACTGAATATATACATAGATAGGGAACTGTACGGACAGGTTGTAACACATACTGATTCAACAGTAGTCGGTACTCACTTGTATGATGTCAGGACGTTGAGATAGCTGCGGGTTTATGGGTTCCTGTTCCCGGTCTACTGTGACAGTGAGGAGATGAAACACTTGACACACGTAATGATGACACTGTAGATTTATTTTCCATGAATTACGGTACAGATGGTAATGTGTACAAAATTGTAGGCCCGGAGTGACACATGTCACTGCTTCCCGACGCGTCTCGATTCCAACTGAACTGCAAACATGGCGGAGCTTCCCTCCAACAGTAGGAAAAAAAAACCGTGGAGCTGCCCGTTAATGCACAAAAACTGTACACTGAAACTACATAGCCAATAAACATGTACAAAATTATTAATTTTCCACATCAACTTCTCAATGTCCTGTGGTATATAAAAGGTTCTGGACCCATTAAAATTACAATAAGAAAGTTCTGGATATGTTCTTTGCATTCCTAGGAATTTAAATGTCATACTGTATGGAGAAGAAAAAACAAACAAATAATTTGCATACTTATACATGAAAACAAACGAACACAATAAAATCCCTAAATGCTAATTTCAAATTGAATCAGACATTACTTTGAATTAAAATGCCACTGCAGACCCTACGCCGGGTAAGTCCATGTTAATTGTGAGGGGTGGTTGGTAGAATGAAATACTGAGAAAAGGATACAAATACCTGAAATTACGATTATAAACAAGACACAAATTAACTACCAGTTCCCCTCAATAAACATTAAGTGTAAATGAACCACTGATCGTTGAGTGAAGTTGGGCATGTTGCACTCTCTTCACTGTAATGATCTTGGAGCGGTTGTGTACTCAAATGGGTTATACTCCTTCGGACATACTGCATTCACCAGGGTGTAGGGCTAAGTAACACTGGGTCTAGCAATAGCACCACTAGGCCGTATCTCTAGGGACACTCGAGAAAACTCTTAGAATGAAGACGAGGTACAGCTGGTGCGAGAGGCGGTGTGACAGACGGTCTGAGGTAGGTGTGTCGTGGGCGGTAGCGCACGTCATGGTTTAATACTAACATGATTGTAGTTAACATGGGAAAAACTAATTTTATTAATTTCTCAACAAAAAATAATACCTAGTAATAGTAACATAAATCTAAAATGTGATGGTTGTGAGCTCAAACAAACAAATGCCACTAAATTTCTTGGTATTCAAATAAATGAAAAGCTCAGCTGGAAAATCCATACTGAAACGGTATGTTCAAAATTACAGAGTGAATGCTTTGCTCTCAGATGTTTGGTAAACAAACTTGATACCAAGGCTTTGAAAGTTATGTATTTTTCTTATTTTCATTCTATAATGATGTTTTGTGTTGTTCCAGTCCCACGCCATGTCACATACTGCCGTGACTTGTTGTCCTGCCAACCTGCTGTGCTGACTATTCCCTGCTGCTATATAAACGTTACTCTGCCTAATACTATATACACAATAATACACAACATCTTCCCTCTTCTGACTTTAGGTTATGTTCTCAAGTTCTGTACTCTAGGTAGCGTGTTGGTGTCCTTATCTGGCAGCCTCGTCGTGTGATTCGGGCGGTTTCTGATTGTGTCCTTGCACTGGAATTGTTTGAGTGTTCTTCTGTTTGGGCAGGGAACCCCCGGAAGCCCTGCTGCCCATACTCATCTGTCTATCCACTCACCTGGTGGTCATTCTGCTCAGAGTCATTTGGTGAAAGCGCTTGCTCTTCTGTGCTTGTATCGTTTCTGTTGCCTGTACTTCGTAGGTCTTCTCTATTTCGGCCTGACAATGGTTCCTTTGTAAATGGTTGCTTCATATTATCGTGTTGCGAGCCGCTGTGTTATTCTTCCCGGGTACCACAGTTGGCTGTGCACTTGGGGTGCTGGCTTCATGTACACTTCTTGGGCTATCACTAGATCTGGTAAACCCCGTGCCTTTTTATCATAGTGAGCCTTGTATTTCTGCTTCTTTATCTCCAGTAATTCTATCACCCGCTCTGGTACTTGAGGTTTCAGAAGTCCTGTGGATGTGAGCATGTGTGATCTTGTTCGTCTGGACATAAGTCGTTGTACGGGAGAGGTTCCCAAACCTGCTGTTGGTATGTTGCGCCATTCCAGTAGTGCTAACCATGGGTCGGTATTTAACTACAAGCATTTCTTCATTATACTCTTGGCAATTTTTATAGACACTTATGCTTTTCCATTGCCCCGTGGGTGATATGGAGAGGACGTTGTATGCTGGAAATCCCACGCTTTTGAGAAGGCCTGAAACTCTGAACTAGTAAAGCCTGTTGCGTTATCCATGATCACTGTGGTGGGTATTCCGTGTCGTGAAAACTGATTCTTCATTGCTGTGATAATTGCTGCTGAGTCAATTCTAGGCAGACTATCAATTTCCCAGAAGTCAGAATAATAATCTGTCAGAATGAAATACTGCTTGTTGTGCACCTGGAACACATCTGCTGTTACTCTCTTCCACGGCAAGTCTGGTATCTCATGTGTCAGCATCTCCATGTGACGTTGTGCTGTAGCAAATTCTCTACATGTTGTACAGCTGCTGACCTTTTTCTGTATGTCATCCTTCATGTGTGGCCAGTAAAGGGTATATCTTGCTTTCCTAAGACTTGCTTGTACGCCCTGATGACTCAAGTGTGCTTTGTACAGCATTTCAGCCCTCATTTCCTGTGGTACTACTAGGCATTCCCCTCAGAATATCACTCCATCATAGACTCTCTGTTCATCTCTGCAGTGCCAGTATTCCCTCACTTCTTCAGGTACATCAGCTTTGTTTCCCGGCCAACCGTCCCTGATGATGGCAACCAGTCTTTGTAGTCCACTATCTGCCATTGTGCATTGTTGGATGTGACTTAGTGTAGCTCGGGTCACATTCAGATGCTGGTGTATACTCATGCCTTGCAGCTTCAAGACAAATTCTTTGTCGCTTCCATGGTCTTGTCCTTTGATCTCTGGTACTGGTGCTCTGCTGAGTGTGTCTGCTAAGTACAGTTCCTTGCCTTTCTTGTACTTTACCATGATGTCATACTGCTGTAATTTCAGACGTATGTACTGGAGGCGCTTCGGTGTTGCCAGAAGAGGTTTTTTGAAGATGGTTTCAAGCGGTTGGTGGTCTGAGTGTACTACTATGTTGGTTCGACCACATAGGTAGTGATGGAAGCGACTGCAGCCAAGGTAGATAGCCAGTGCTTCTTTTTCTATCTGCGCCCAGTTGTGTTCTGTCTGTGTTAGGCTTCTTGAAGCGTAGCTTACTGGCTGTCCGTGCTGTAACAGGGCTGCACCTAGTCCATACTGACTAGCATCCACATGGAGTTCCACTAGTTCTTTAGGGTCATAATATCCCAGAACTGGCATGGAGCTGACTGCTGTAAAAAAAATATTGTGAAACCTTTTCTTTCACTTTAATAAAGGATGAGATAATATAGGAAAAACCAACCAATATCTCTATTACTAGAGCTACTGACCAAATGGAAACCAAACGCCTGTAGAAGTCATAAGAAGTATATTTAAACAGAATTCATATGATAGGAAAAATAATGACTTCTACAGACAAATCAGGCCACTAGATAAATAAATAAGCAGTAATTATGAATATTCAAAATGACGTTTTCTACCGTGACCAAGGTGTTTAACTCGGGTACGAACCTGACCATCAATTAACTCACAAACCCGGGTTCTACTTGGTTTTCTGTGTTCTAGATGTTTCCATTTTTCTCTTTGTTCCCGGAACAACTTATAAACTACTTAAACTCATTGCTAGCTCAAGTTTAGAAATCTCAGGTCGATCTTAGGTTTTGTTCATTTGAAGTGAATCACACCCATTGCGATATAAGAAGAATTTTGAAGTCGTTCTGTCTAATCAACAAAATTTTCGGGAACTTGACACGACGGCGTAGTTTGGGTGGGTCTTACCGAGGATGTCTTGTAGTAGGTCTGGACGGTTGTCTCTTGATCATCCCTCGATACTCATTCGACCACATCCTTCTCGTCCTGGGGCGGCGACCACGTACTCCCGATGCT
>PNEQ01046300.1:0-21743 GCA_003012365.1 Medauroidea extradentata
AATCGCCCCAAAACTTGATGAACACGATCCCAATGTTCCAGTTCATTACGTCCTGTCACCAGAATGTCATCCAGCATAACCACAGTACCAGGTATTCCAGCAAGAAGAGTGTCCATCAAACGCTGGAATATGGCTGGGCCGCTACTGACTCCAAAAGGCAGCCTCCTTACTTTGAATAGCCCCTTCATCGTATTGACTGCCAGCCGCTCTGCTGTAACGTCATCAACAGTAACCTGAAGATAGGCTTCTTCCAAGTCCAACTTTGTATAGATCTGTCCACCATCCAAGACCGCAAAAGCTTCCGTAACCGTAGGCAATGGGTACACCTTTTTTTTCAGAGACTACGTTCAGTGTGCTTTTGTAGTCCCCACACAACCGAACAGGACCATCCTTCTTGACTATTGGAACCAAGGGTGTAACCCAATCTGAAAAAGATACTGGCTCGTACACTCCTCGTTTCACTAGTCTGTAGATTTCCTCTTCAATCCTGTCCCGCAGGGCAAAAGCCACTGTCCCGCAGGGCAAAAGCCACCGGCTGGCACTTCCTAAAAATGGGGGTACTCTCTGGGTTAACCGTAATTGATACGGGAGGTCCTATGTATCTCCGGAGCTCATTTGCATTAAACACAGATGGGTGCCTTAACATTAACCGTGTCACATGGTCGTCTTGGATTTTGTGTAAGCCTATCAGTTCTAAACCCAGCGGTTCTAGCCAGTCACCCCCTATCAAACTAGGTCGACAGCCCTATACTACCAGTCAGTAGCTCCAAGGGAAACAACCTTTTTGCTCTTGTTTTAACTTCTACCTCCAACATCCCCATCACAGCTAAATGTTCCCGAGACCATGTACGTAACACGATTTGGGCCTCTTTTAAGGGTGGCTTGTTGGGCCACAGCGACTGAAACGTCTGCCAACTTATGATGGAATGACCTGCCCCAGTGTCTACTTCCATGCTGAGATGTTTGCCGTTCTCGTACACTTCCATGCACAATGGTCCACACCGCTTATTTCCTTGCATATTGTATATTGAATACACAACCCTTTCATCTGCTGGCCACTCACTTACAGATGTCTCCCCATCGTAATGCTGCACTCCCCGGATATTATTGGACAAGTATTCTTTACTTGCTGTCGCAGTTGATGACTGTTTTTTCTTTGTTATGCACGCACGCTCAATGTGACCACGATTGTTACAAAACCGGCAAACTGTCTTTACGTGGTAGCACTTTTCCGGCGAATGACTGCCATTGCACCGCCAACATGGACGAGTAACGTTTTGTTTGGTTCTGGTAATGTCTGGTTTAGTTCTGTCGTCTATTCTCTTCACACTCTTGGCTTGCATTCGATGCACATCCTCCCGTACTGATTCGTTTGTGGTATTCCGCAAATCTGCCATATTCTTTCCCGTAGCTTCTGCCACCAATGCAATGTCTACCGCGTCCTTGAAGGTTAACTTGTCCTTGGCCAACAACACATGCTGCACGACTCTGTCCCTGATTCCACACACCAGCCGATCACGTAACATTCGTTCAAGATTAGGAAAATTGCAGTGAGTGCTTCGCTTCCGCAGCTCAGCGACATACACCGCAATTGATTCCCCTTCATGCTGGTCCCGAGTTAGAAACTTGAACGTTTCTACAATCTCGCTCGGTTTTGGCTCAAAATGGTCGGTAAGCTTTGTAAATACGTCCCCGAGCAACACAGCATCTGTCGCTTTAGGATACAACAACAATGTAACAAGATTGTATAGTTCCGCCCCGCAAACGGTAAAAAACACGGCACGCTTTGTCTCGTCATCTTGAATTTTATTCGCTACAAAGTAAAACTGTAGACTTTCGCGGTACGATTTCCACGTCTCTCGGTCCGGAGAAAACTCGCCCACCGAGCAGATAAAAGCCGTTATTGTCGTTGTAAACCCGATTTTTATCCTCGTCACCAATATTACATTCTGATAACGATACCAAAATCTTCGCGGTTAGCTCCCAGTCTCCAACTGGCCTTGAAACATCCAACACAACCATACATATACAGAAGCCTCACATTAGCATAGCTACCAACCTAACAACACACAATTACACTATACTTAGACGTCCTAACTTATACACTACTCTAGTATTATTCATACATAACAATAATTATATTCAGTTTTACGTAATCATGAAACTCTTTACTATAATAATTGTCTATACATTAAGATTGGTTCCGAAACAGTGATGACTTAAATTCAGCCCTGAAAGCATGATGCGGGATGTTTTTTAAGTCTCCCGGTAGGTAAGTCCAAACTTTAGCCATGTAAGTGAACGAGTGCTTGTAAGTTGTTTTTTATGTCAAGGTAACTGAAAATAATTTTTATTGAGAATATTGTGGTTATGTATAGATTTAATAAGCTTTTATCGGAACAGTATCTTAAGCATGCATTCTGGATTTTCTGTACACAATTTTTTTGCTCACTGTTAATATTAACAAATAGTCCTGCACAATCGTTGAAATTTGACAGAATTAGTGCATCACACAGTTTGTTTTATGTCAAGAGTTGATATGTTTGTAAGTCTGTATGGATGCTTAAAACGGTAGTAAGCAAACTAATTCCAATGCAGAAATTTGTCAAAGGTTTTTATACTGATTTTTTCAGGTATAATTTCTCTGTTTACGACAATGTCTTTATGATGTTCAATTATTTTAGTATGTTCTGAGAGGCCATTATCATATAGGAGCATTTTTTTGGGTTTATATTAATTTAAGGTACTTCATGTCACACCACTCAAACACATTTTGTAAATCATTATGAATCTTTGTAATACAGTACAGTCATTAATTTCTTCTGCACGATAGGCTAGAATTAACTGGGTGTCATTAGCACATTGGATGCAAGTTACATGTTTGAAACAAGATGCTAATCAAGTAATATATAACGAGAAAAGCAAAGGTCTGAGAATCGATCCCAGCGGCACTCCGTTTATCACCTGTTTCCATTCGTAGCATAGCCTACCTTTACTATCATTAACTTCTGCTTGTAGCGTACAGTTTTCTAGATAGCTTTTGAACCAGTGGCAAGAATTATTTGATAAACCTAGAGCTGCTAATTTCTGTAGCAGTATCTTGTGGTTTAAGGTAGTGAATGCTCTAGAGAAAGTGCTTACATTACCGTCTCCTCTTTCCCTCCCCACCTCTCTCTCTCTCTCTCTCTCTCTCATTTTTCATTGTAAATATATGAGTTGTTAAATATATATATATGTGTGTGTGTGTGTTTGTTCACATCTATATCTATATACATGTATACATACACAGGTAGACAGAGAGGAAACTCTGGGTCACCAATTCATGGATTCATCGCAACACCTTTTTAAAAAAAAAATTTATTACAGCCTAAATTTACTGGGTCCAGAAAATGTGTTTTACAAAGCAACAACATTATCGCATCAGCATTGTGATGAGAACCCAGCACTTGTCTCTTGTGAAGAAACACTGTGCACTGTGAAGTTTGTTAGAACAGCGGTGCTCCTGTCAGGGAGGGGGGAATGTCACCACCTGTAGGAAATGTAAAGAGGACCCATGCCAACAAATTAGTTAACACATTGAGGACTGTATGCATTATGGAGATGAAGACAATGTAGACGTTAACTCGCCTGTATAGTCCACAAGGATGCCAGCGGCATTGGTCTCAGTAGAAGATATGTATATCAGAGTTAGATGTTTAAAATTCCTCGCCTAGCACATTAATGTTGTCACGTCTCATTCATGTTCTGTTTTACATAATTCTGCTAAACAAGTTCTCCCAATGTCGTTTGGCCACTGCTTATAATCCTACAGAAACAGACTACATTGGCTCCAAATGCAGTGCTCTAATCTAAAGGCGTTAGTTGTCGATATTTTGTTAATTTGGTCACTTTTATATACCTTGAATAGCACATGGCCGTGTTAGAGATATACGGGTAAAGGGGGTCAGGTAGTATGCTACGGCCTGTTTGAGGAACCATGCCAGCATTTGCCTGGAGTTATTTTGGAAAATCGTGGAAATGTGCACCAGACTCACCCCATGGCTTACCTTTTTATTACCATTAGTGGATAAAAAAGCATAACTCGAGAACTTATCTCTAAATTTTTTAAAGATGTGATAGCCACAATTGTAATCAGACCAGCCAGCCAATGTTTTTGACTTGGGGATTGTAATGGCTGTTATTCTGCTGCAACCTTGCAGGGGGTGCAATATATTGCATATCAATAGTACTTAATAGATACTGTGTTAAGGCTGGCTAGGAGCTTAATGCATACAATACAAAATGTCAGCTGTACATCTAGTAATTTTCTAAATTGTCCAACTTGTACCCAAGTCTAGTTATACATGTAAAATGTATATAAGCCCTCTTGCAAACTCTATGACATAACAATTTCTGGAAATCTATTAATATGGTTATCCGATATTAAGTATGTTGTTTAATAGAATATTTATTGCCATGAGTCAGTCATTTTGCAGTGAGTATGTAATATATATAATTTTCTTGTGCTGTTAGCTTCACACCATAAAATACTGCTGTGGTTGCTTTTTCGTAATTGTTTAGTTTTTGGATGTCAAGCAAACCAATAAGTGTGAAATCTTGTACTATGTAATTGGATTACATTAAGACAAATTGAATGTGATATTTTTTCAATCCACTTTATAGATTATTTCGTTACACCACAAAGATTCCAGACATATTACAACACACTGCATGAGGGCCATGGCCGCCACCGAGTGGTCAGACCACTCACCTCCCATCTAGGCGATCCGGGTTCGATGTCCAGTGGGGTTGGTCCACGGATTTTCACATGTGGGAATCGTGCCATACAATGTCGCTGGCCAATGGATTTTCTCTGGGATATCCCATTTCCTCAGTCCTTTCATTCCATTACTTCTCCATCATAGGGCATCATTTGATGTCATCCTGTGGGATACATAGATTGCCTATGGCTTCCATTCGTTAAACCTGTATTCGGAATGTATTACCTTGGGCCTCAGGTGTACTCCTCGTACAAGACTTTTTTTAACACATTGCATCATCGTGTATCTACATTGCAGCTACTTATTCTACTTGTGTAAGTCAGGTTTACTTCTGTATTGGTGTATTACATTTTAGTTGTTGTACCTTATACATTTATAGGTAGTTATGAGTCTGTGTTCAGCACCGTTTCAATTGTTCTAGGCTGAAGAGAGTCGACAGATGTATCGATCACTCATGGAACATGTCATGAAGTTCTTGGAGCGTGTTTACACCAATCTTGATGAAATATCAAGGGCAGAACAGTGTAAAAGTTTGCCAACCTCCAAATGCAACTCTCCAAGCCATAGGTAAAGTGAACTTTATAACTCAATATCTACATGCATTTTTTTATTTGTTAGCATGTGTGTGTAAGTATATTTTATCTGATCTTGTTAGTAAAATATATTATGATGCAGCTAATTAAAATTAATTTATACCAAGACATGTTTAAATTATCACATTTTCAGATTGACTGAAATCCTATCTATAATACAGTAGCAAGCAAACAATTTAATGTTTGTTGACAAGCCATTAGATTTACAGTATCGCATTTTTAAAAATCTTGTATTGTGAGAACAGTACAGCAACTTAAATTTTGCAAATATGTGTGTGTGTAGTATTTTATAGTGAATTATATGCAAAATATTTTTATACATTGTAGCATTTCATCACTTTATTATTACAAACTAAAATTCAACTAAAACTTTGTATTTTTATAATTTATTTTATTCTGGTTGTTTTAATTTGTAAAGTTTGGATTACTTGCACACTGTCTCTATACATAAAATTAAAGAGTGGCTGACTGACAACCAAAACTAATTGAAATAGGATTGTGAAATTAAGTTGGAGTTCTATCAGGGCGTAGACAAGCAATAAAAAGGGGGGGATTTTTCATAATTCACCCCTCTAAAGGGTAAAAAGTGGTCAAATGTGCTTTTAATGAATTGTCAGTACAGATTTAACCAGGTGGGCTATCGTTACAACTGATTTTCTATTCAGTGCAACACTTATGCAAATGCACACTAAGCAAAAATCAGAATTTTTTTCTAAATTTGACTTTTAGGGTGGTTGAAAAATATGATATGTGTTTTTCATCAATCCTCAATATCTATAGAACCATCTTAGATATAGAGTTGCTTTTTGCTTAAATTTAGAATTATGAAAATACCCGAAAAAGCAGCTTCAATTTTTTTTTTAATTCAGCCCCTATGTGGTGGAAAGCAAGAAAAATATGTGTGTGTATATGTAAATATATATATATATATATATGTAAAAATGAAATATGAATCATAGATACAGCTCGAACACAAAGGGCTACAGTAATCATTTCCACTTTAATTAAGTGTGAATATGAATATCTAAGGTGCAGTTTCAAGATTTTTCGATATCCTAAACCTATAGGGGTTGAAAAGAAGTAAAATAGTTTGAAATTATTCCTCCATTGAAATTGAACAAGTTAAGATAACATACTCTTTATTTTGGCACGTAAATACCTATAAGGTATAGTCAAGAATTTTCAAAGTTTAACCCCAATGAGGGTGAGGTGAGTTTTAAATTTACTTTCAGTAGTATACTGTATACCATACCATGTGAGTTTTTAGATATTCATGTGAGTTTTGCTCAAGTATAATGCTTATGTAGCGGAAAAGTAATTTCATGATTTTGTTGAATTCTAAAACTTAGGGTGAATTTAGCTTGAATTTTACGCAACACTTACTGCAACTGTTGCGAGCAGCATAATGAAGTCGAGCATTTCACTGGACTTTTTAAAGCGTGGTTAAGTTTTACATCAATAACTCGTGTATCAAATCACAAACTAAAAGTAAAATGTGATGTTAGTTAAAAATGCCAACGTACCAAAAAAAAATTTTACGTGTTTTACTCAAGTGTGCTTTTCATTCATTATTTTTTCTGAAAAAAGAAGTTGAATTCTGATTGTTTATTGTACATTGTTATGTTTGGTATATTTACAAGCACTTGCTGATACTGTGTGTGTTGTTGAACAGGGTTCCTCGCTCCCAGAGTGCACTCTCAGTACATGCATCCCCGGCTAGAAGTACAGCCAGAAGCAACCGTGAGACTGTCGTCAATGTGTCGAGAGCCAAGAGCACTGCACAGATTGAAGAGTCACCGAGTACATTTTGCGATTACACGTGGTATGGCAAGAAAAATTATTACCATTCCTGGAAAATCTTATTGAAGTTTATGTGATAGAAATGCAATTACAGGACTTATTTGTAAGATGATGTGGCACTGATTTCCAGGCTGGCTGTTCTGATATTGATTGCCTTGATCCTCCGTAACCTTAGGAAACTTCTGGGATGTTTCCCTAACAGGCCTGGTCATTGATCATACTCAAATATTTTTCCTTCTGGTTATAAGAATTTATTCATACAGTGGACTTGAATTACTTTGTGACAGTAAAGGTGACTTTGGAGCACTCAAAATGTTTTAATTTTAGGCTGTTTGAGTAACTCTGTTTAAGTATTGTAAACCACATATTTGAACAGTGCAGTTAAATTTTAATTTTTTTTTCTAAATGGCCACATAATAGGTAAACATTTCTTTGTGACACAGTCAACCCCAGCTATCACAAAGTGACCCGGGTTTACAGTATTTATTTTTAAATATTTCACTCGGGGATTGGCTGATGGCCCTTACCTTGCATTAATCACATTATACAGTATATTCCTGAATAACAATTAAAGCTCTTCATCACATAGGGGATGCGAAGACTAGTAAATTGATGCAGTACACTTGGGTCACAGAGGCTGGGAAGTACCTGTAAACGGACACACAATTTGTGGTCTTTTAGAGTCACAATATAAGTTGAAAGAGCATTGTAATAGCAATTGCAAGTGAGGGTGATTATGGAGCTGGCCCGGATTGAAAGGAGAGAAGACAGTGCAGTTCCTTAAGGCTGTGGTATCTCGTCTATCTTCAGTTTCACCACATACGAGTCCCACATATGAGATCCTAGGAGTGACCCTGACCGGACATTGAATCAGAACCTCCTTAGAGCAATTCAATTGATACACCTCTGTTGCTCCCCGGACTGTTATCTCGACCATTTGACACATTATTTTACGTCGCTACTGCAATTTGTTGCTATTTAATTGTGTCAATTTGTGGGTACTTCCCAACTTCTACAACCTCTAAGTGTACTGTATACGTAATTTTACTTGTCTTTGCATTCTCTACAATGTGATGAAGACCTTTAAATGTTATTCAGGAACAACCTGTATACAAAGTACTGAAGCATAGTTATGAAACAATTAAGATTATATAAAATTTTAGATTATGGTTATCTGCGACTTTTTTATGAAAGACAGTTCATGGCTGGTAAAAAATTAAGACGTAATCATAGATATTGTCACTAATTCCAGTCTTTAGTTATATTGTAAAATTATGTTAAATGTCAGCATGTGAGGAGATAAGTCCTCTTAGGCCACAGACATTTCCCTTCATATAAGACATACAGTTCAACCCATCTACATAGTCTACTGTAGTAAAGTTAGCACTTCTGAATATCTAGCTATAACTTTGAGTCAATTAATTTTTTGTAATTGTTTAAAATAAACATATTAATGTAAATAGTAAACACAGGGCCGGTTTCACCACTATTTCATTTAACTAAGCAAGGTAAACATTTTTACTTCATATTTAACTGCGTTTAAGAACTTTTTGTTTCACCATGCAAATATTTCAGTTAACTAACTGGGTTTCGTTAAGCAAAATTAAGTGCTTAACTTTTGCAGAATTATATGTACATGTCAACAAGACGGTGGCCAAGATTCAGGTACTAATCTATGCGTTTTTGACTCATTATCTTAGGGTATTCTGTGCTTTTCTATGGATTTCTATACTTAAATAAATGTGGAGCATGGTGAGTAAGTTGAGGTTATATCTGACACATTCGTAATGTGTATTTAATCGGTTGTTATGTGTAATACAATCCTTTTATATTTAAGTCATTGTTTACACCAAGGTATTGAAGTCAACCAGATATAAATGATAGTAGACAGCCTACGGCTTGCAATTTGAGATTACATTATATTGGTTTACACAATATTTAAATGACGGATTAATACTGGTAGGAACCTTATGTTGGCTCTGCTGATATTGTGTCCATGCTAACGTATAAATTTTATTAAAAGCCTACGACAAAGAAACGGACATTTTAGTGAAAATAATCTTACTTATCTTAAGATGGAAACACCATATGTTGTAGTGTTGGATTTAGAACACTATGTGATAGCTGATAACCTTTTAGATAGGCAAAAATGTGTCACAAAATAAACATCTTTAAAATCCCCAAAAATGTTTCAGTTTACACAAATCCATCGTGGTCGCCTTCAAGAATTACCATTTAAAATCCTGCTCGTCATATATTGAATTAATTTTCCGCACTGCAGTAATACTTTAAAAACCTCAGTTGTAAAGGACTCTATTAAAATTAAGTAACAATTTTCAAGACTGGTCGCATACGGCCGTATAACCTCAAAAACTACACACGTGTTCATTTCACACCATCATTTTGTTACACATAATACGAGTTTAAGAAGTTAAACGGCCAAGAATGGGTGTTTAAGTTTTAACTTTAGTTAGCTTGATGTAATCGAAGTTTATGCGTGGCGGGATGCAGTAAAAGGATAATCTCAGTTAATTCAACTTTTATCTCAGTTTGTCATGTTAAACGATTGTGGTGAAACCGGCCCACTGTGAATATATTTAACTGTAGTTAACATCTGAGACACAATATCTAATACTGTATATTTTTTCAAAGTGTACACTTCACCATGAACAATGTATATCAGTCTAACTAGTCATAAATATGTGTTTGTCAAGGAGTTTGGTTGAATTTTAAATAGTGATCTTCAGGCAACTATAATTGTGTGTGATAGTGATTACATGACCCGTTAATATGCCCGATAATTTTTTTTTTTCGCATTTATAATCCTACTTGCAATATTAGCACTTTGCTTTGAAGTTTATCATGAAATGCTGGCTGCTGTGAATTCCTTTTTTGTGTGAACATATTTTTAGGTTTAAAAAAAAGTTGTGGGCACATTACAACTGGATGTAAATTTTTGACGTCAGAAAAGGAAGGTAGAGAAAATTGCTTTGCAGATAATAAGTACCTAAGTGAAATTCATTGTGGTTCTTGTATAGATTTTGGCTTACCAATTGTTTTAGTCAAGAATGCAATAGTGTTGTTTTATTGTTGTGAATGTGTGCCAAGTCTTTTAATTTACCTGCATTATGATGAAACCAGTTATAGAATAAACAAGTAATGTAGGTATAATCCATTAACTTGTTTAACAGTGTAATATAAATTGTAGCTGTGGAAATTAGTCAGACTTGTGTTAAGTATTATCATCATTTATAAAATAGGTTTTCCGTTACCATGTTCCATGAAACTTTCATAGGATCGTCAATAGTACACATGAGAGAAGTCAATAATTATTGAAGTAGAACCGAATGATTATGGCAGCCATTTTCATTTTGAAATTGGCATCATTTAAGCATCTTATTTTCTAGAATGTTCAATAAGAAGGCTAAAATTTATTTACTATAATTTGTCAATTATTGCAAATTAGTGTTCATAAAAAAACTCTGTATTAAAAACAAAAAAAGTTGTGGTTCATTGAGGTGTGTATTAGTGTTTTTGCTATTAAAAATTGTAATGTTTACTACAGTAATTAAAAGTTGACAGTTTTCTTTGTGTATTTCAGGCGAAGATCTCCGAAGGTGACTCAGAAGGGTGAGGTGACAATACAGAAACTCTCTCAAGAAGCTTACCGTCTCTTGCGAACTGTGCAGTCGCTCCTCAACACAAATGAGCCCAACCTTACACAGAGCCCAAGCTACAATGACTCATGCTCTGAGAACCAGCGTACCAGCTCTCGTAACGATGACAGCTTCGCAAGGCTTTCACCAGATACCGAGTCTCTCCAGCAGTCACTGCAGGATCTGTCACTGAGCAGGATCTCGCCACATGGTACGTCGGTGGAACGCTCTGCTAAGAGGAATTGTAACGACCCTGACGCGGTCATGACAGGAAGCTTCTCGTCTCTGAGACGTGAACATGTCAGGCGGCGTGTACCTCTTAACTCCATGCTGACCCTGCCCAAGGATCCCCACCCAGACCTTGGGGTTGACTCTCTTGATGCTTGCCTTCCCAGCCCACATTACACTGCATCGCTCGGTCGGCCAAAAAAGTTAAAGGAGTCCAAGCTGGTCATCTCTCGCCCGGAGGAGTGCTACATCTCCGATTCGCGATCTGAGAAGCAGCTGAGCCTGAGCTCGAACGAGGACGAAAGCGGTTTCTCGTCCATGAGCTCCTTCCAAGAGGTGGGGTTGCCGTTGGTGCCTGCGTCGTCAACGCCAAGTCCGGAGAATGTGCCGTCATACCCCCAGGTTGGCGTGCCTGTATTTGAAACTGGGGACTGTGCCACCAACCACCGGCGCTGGAGTTCTGTGCCGATAGAATCACGTCCACACTCCCAGTTGGGGCCCGTCATACCAGAGTCAGTCACCGTCATGTGGGTGTAAAAACATTACTCTGGTCTGTTTGTATAATTGTTCCCTTTAGAATGAGTTACCACTGGCTGTTTCTGAATATGTAAAACCTTGTCTTTGTTACCTTACAGCTCGCAAGAGGAAGAGAGTATCGATATCTGGGATTAGTTTTAATTTTTTTTACAAATTTTATTTGAGATAACAATAGTTTAACTACGTTATTTTGGCTTGTGAAATTAAAGAAACAACATTCTTTCGAAAAACTTTCTTCAGTTTCACAGGCTCATTAACGAAAGGATTTTTTTTTTAATTTCAATTTTAAATTGTCAAATCAAGCCATACTATATGTCCCACCATAGTATAAAATACAACAATTCAATTAAAATAAAAATTATTAAAAAAATTTAGTGGTAAATGCTGAGTGTCTTAATTTTGAAAATTGTATGTATGTATCGTGAAATGATACGTAAATGGGTGGCAAGAGTGTTGCTGTAGTTAACTTAAATTCTACTGCAAGAGCTTTATGGGCTAGAGATCACAATCATGGGTAGCTTTTCAGCATTGGTTCGCCTGCACATAGATATTTTCTACTATGTATTAGTTTTGTAGGTACCTTTCTGTTACGTCACTGTAATGGGCCTGCCTGTCTCACTCTCTCAGCATGCTTGCCACTTGTAGTATCCACAAAATCACGCGAATACGAGAACAATTTGTAGAGAAAGGCAGTGAGCTGTCAGAATGCTAATAAAAATTAAATACTGTACAGTAAAAACTGTCCATTGAACTTGTCATTTACATAATATTAGGCACCACGTATGTGAATCCTATTAATCATATTTTCTACTTTTTTCATTGATACCCATGTTATATTCAGCATTTGGTAAAATATGATTTCGCAGGAACGTGTTGTGGGCTAAGCCCAATGTTTTAATTTCTGAATTTCTTGCAACCTAACCTTTCAATCAGTTAATCTGTTATTGCTGTAGTATAGTGAAAACCTAGTTAATACAGACACTGTTAATACAAAGTTGTCATTAATACAAAGTGGTTTTCTGTGCCCTTGGCATGAGATGAGAAATTAAATATTAACATTAATGCTTAATATTAAGTTCCCTTATACATAAAACAATGTCATTTCAAAATCAGTGGTTGAAAGAAATGGGGGGGGGGGGGGGCTAAGAAAGCTTGTATTTTGGGACAAAACATCATAAAAATATATTTTCAAACTTCTCAAATTTTTTTAAACTCTTTTTAATTAAAACCTCATTATTGCAAACTGCACAAATTTAGGCCCCTTCAGGTTTGTATTAATGAGGTTCAACTGTATAGGATGTCCTGGGAGGAAAGGGCAGTATTCTGACAGGTGATAAGACTATTCATTGTGATCAAAAAAGTTTATACTAACATGAGGTCTATATAGGATGGTTGCTGAGATAGTGCCATTTGAATGTAAACATTCATAAGCTCTAAAATTATTGTTATTGTTCGCAATTATGTTCCTGGTTTCAGTACCAACAAAATTGTATGCATAATGAATAACACACTCATTTTATTTTTCCATAATTGTAATAAAAAGGTTACAATACACAACCATTTTGTTTCATGTCATGTAATTTTTGGTCCGGTGCCAATGTTTTCACAAGAAGTTTTCAAAGATCCCACCGCTGACCTTAGTGCATTTGTCAACAAAGTGTAATGTGATATCACGGCCTCCATAACTGCAAATAAAACAATAACAGTAATTTTAGAGCTTATCAATGTTTACATTCGAACTGGGATATATGAACTTTTTTTGATCACTATAGCCAGTACTATTACCTCCCTGAATATTGCCCTTACCTCCCGGGATGTCATGTATATATCTGTGTATATGTATGTCGCAGACACACATCTCCCACAGTATAGGCCACTATAACGCATATTAAGTTGTGCCGCAATTTATCCTTTCCTGGTCTATTTAAATTAATAGGGACTGAATTTGGGATAGATAGCAACGTAACATAAATACGGAACCCTATTGTTAATATTAATTTAACGTTATGCAGTACAATACAATATGCATTTTTTAAATTTTAAAAAGGAGTGAAAAGAAAGAAGTTACCCTATATGAGGTTTGCATTGGATTACAAATGAAATCAGTACGGGAAAGTAAAATCTGAGGATGGGAAAAAAAATTCTACTGTGTTTCTGTATATGCATAAACTTATACATTATTTAATTTTGTATTGAATTTGATATAATATTTTTTATTGAATTTGAAGTATATTTTTGGTTCTAAATAGTGTATGACATTCCACAGAAATATGTCGTAAAACAGGAGCTTTTTGCCACTTTTAGACGTTTCTAGATGCAGTTGAACTTCATTAATACAAACCTGAAGGGACCTAAATTTTTGCAGTTTGTAATAATGAGGTTTGTATTAACAGATGTTTACAAAAACTCAAAAAGTTTTGCAAATATATTTTCAGGATGTTTAGACACAAAATATATACTTTCGTACCATCACCATGACTTCTTTCAGTTACTGAATTTGATATTACATTGTTTAATGTATAGCTGAACTTTTTATTGAGCATTAAAGTAAATATTAAATTTCTCATCTTATTCCAAGGGGACAGAAAAACACTTTGTATTAACAGGGTTTGTATTAACAAGGTTCCACTGTAATGGGTTATGGCCAGGACCACTACAGAAGTTCACAATTAAGTTTAACCCTCTGATATTAAACTTCAAGAATCTCTTGGAATATAAATATCTTCTGATGCAGCTGTTTGTCAGTGCTGAAATATTATAGTTTATTTTGGAGTTTTGTCTGTTATGTTGAGATTACAAACAGTTTTTTTATCACAAATTTTTTTGTATAAACTTTTAGGTTAGATAGATGCCAGTACAGTACGTAATATTTTATTTACTTTGGGACAGCATGGAAGATTGTCTGGAACAGTCTATTGGAAGTTAGTTAATTAGTTATGAGGTATCGTATATTTAGTAGGGAAGTTCAGTACAAAATGGTACAGTATTAGTATGACACTGATGTATTGTGGGGAAACGAGGACGTTTTCCTAAGTTGCAGTACAGTGTTTGTGTTTAATTTTATTGTTTTGTTCCATGTGTGTCCAAACTTGGCTGGACCAATGAGGTTCCGAAACATTACTATTGAATGTGATTCGCCTGCAGAGAGTAATAATAGTAAGGTTAAGTACCTATAGTCCAATCATTAAAGGTGCCATACACAAAAGTGGTCTGTAAGATACCTGTTTTGTCACTGAAAATGTTTGTGATTTTCTATTACGGTACCTCTATGTAGTATTTGTTAGGAAAAAGAATTGAGTAGTGTGAGACACAAGGACCAAAATGTTTAAAATATGTCTTTGTAATTAGTTGAGGCAAGCTAACACACCTTGTAGCATCTTTCTCAGTACTGTGAGAAATGTTGATGAACCATCTGACATTTTAAAGTTACAGTAATGCATTGGATTGTTTTACAACTGTTTAGTTGTACTTTGTTGTGAGATATGGTCTATTAAAATTATGTTCACTTCCAGACAAACAGTATCAGCATTCAAACATTCCGTTGTTCATCACATAATTATTGTATGCAGTCTCCTGATGCAGGAAATTATAGATAAAGGTTACACATCACAGTCTTAACACAAAGCTATAAATGTACATGATGACTAAAGTATATGGTTTAATATATATATATATATATATATATATATGTATATAAAGTCCTCATAGCTTGTAAATTTTAAAAGGAGTTTTGGCTAGCTGGCTGATAAAATTGAGAGGAGCAACTACCCTTATGTTTTATGCTTAAGTCGTCGTCTAAATATGGACTACTAGGAGGATGGATAGATGCTATTCTGGGGTTATGCGATACCTTCAATTGCTGATGGGGCGTGACCCTTTGAAGTGATTAAGAAATAAAATATTTTCTTTTTATATGTAACTGAAATTTTAATTTGTCTGTATAAGATTTTTTCCCCTTCGCAAGTCATTACAAGTTTTGCGTGTATCTGTTGCCATTGTAATTTTAATTTGGTGGACAATGGTTTCCCATTTATTGGAAGTACAGTCAACTCCCGATCATCCGCACTAATGGAGGGGGCCGATGCCTCGGATAATCTGAAATCGCAGATAATCCACTTTTACCCTTTCTTAGATCTCAGTAGAAATAAAAATTGTAAAATTCATTCCTGCAGTAAAAGACAGCAAATTAATACAATAAACGCTCGATTATTCACAATGATGATTAGGGGGTATTCGCTAATAATCTAAAAACACAAATAATATGAGAAATCATTACCTTATTTATTCAAGATAAAAACCTACTAACCCATTCATGTGCTGCACAATCTTGTTAATCCATTCATGTTCAAAGCTAATTATTTTTCCTGCTGGAAAAGACGTAAATCTTCTTTAAGCATGACAAAATATGGTTGCGGGTATAACACATTGGTGAACATTAAACACAGCGTGTATTTATAAATAACCAAAAATATATTTTTTTATGTTATCAAATTTTTCATCTATTTAAAGTGAAATATTTTGCTCGGATAGTCCGCAAATCGAAAAATCCGTACACTGATAATTGGGAGTCTACTGTACTAACATTATCTACATTTTTTAGGGAGAGACAAAGGCACTTGGCAACTACATAATTACATATCCAAATTAGAGAAACACAAGTACTACTCGCATGGTACCGTGGGTCTTGATATTTACACACAACGCAAGGACGATGCATGTTTTGGACTGGATTTATTTGCTTGCATGTTTTGTACGAAAGCACGTTTCGTGACATTTCACCACAAAGGTGACGTCCTCTGGCAAAGCCACCTTTGTGTCGAAACATCGCAAAAGGCGCTTCCGTACAAAATGTGTGTCATCCTTCGGTTGTGTGTCACTATCAAGCCCCACAGTACCATGTAAGTACATACTTGTGTTTCTCTAATTTGAATACATTATCTATGTTTATGAAAGTCGTAACGTTGTGCGTAACTCCATTTGTGCTTGAGTAAATGCAAATACTAAATGTGATTTTTAGCTCTTCAAACTTACCATTTAAATCAAAAATTGAGATTAAAATAATTAACAAATGCTACCTATTAAAAAAATCCAAAGACAGAGATCATATTGTGACGTGTGACCATATTTGATTGCCTTTTTATAGCTAAGATGGTTAGCAAGTTGGTAATGATTCAGAAACAGTTGGTGCCTCATTTAAACCAGTGATCATTCTTTTTGTTTAGATTGCTGGGGTCGATATTGGTAACAAATATAAATGTATATATGCGTTGTTAGGAAAGTAATGTATTGTGTTTGTATGTGTTTAAATAGTGATAGTCTGAAACTGAAAAATCTTTGATTAGTTTACGTTGTTTGATATTTGTTTGTAAATGTTGTAGTTGAATAAGTTTCTTATTTATTCCACATGTTTAATATGTTGCAAGTTTTATCTTTGTGTGAGAATAGAGAGAATTTATAAGACAGCTTAATTTATTGTCTCTTAAAAGATTCGTTGCTACAGTATTTTGTATAATTTTTATGGTGGTGTTGTAGATGTCATAAACTGTTACTACTGTAGTAAGTTATGTGCATAAATGTTTGTGTTTATGTGTGAGTATTTGTAAGAGCATTTATTTCCTGTACAATAGTAGGACTACACAGATTTTTACCTTTAGAGTCACAAAGTAAAGATTGTGTCATTGTTTTAATAATGTGCAAAGGAAAGACATTAATTTGAATCTGTAAGTACATACATGTCCATTTTGTATACTATTTAAAATTGTAATTTTAGGTATGTTTTGAAGATGGTATCACATGTCAGGATTAAGTTGCATGTTAGCTAAGGAAATTTGAAACCAAATCAATTGTTTGTCAACAAAATATGTCTGAAATAGATCCCAGCATTTTTTACAAACAACTGTGTATTATTCAGTGTGAGTTTTAATGATTTTTAAGTACATACAGACCTTTCTACAAACATATCCTTTGTATTTCAATGTGTGATATGAAAGTGGTTTGCTGAGCTTCAAAAATCAAAAGTTAAATCTGATATTTGAGGTGCCAGATATTTGCATCAAACAAGTTACAAACTTACCCACTAGCACTGATATTGCACAAGATACTGTACACAAAACTAATGTTTGGCCCATTACTTGTACAACCTAATTTACAGTAAGGATTTTGTTTTAAAGAAATATTTCTTTTCTAAAATCTACAGCATCAACCCTACCTCTATCTCTTAATGTCTAAGGCTCTTAGAAAGAAATTTTACAGCCATTTGGAGGTTACATATGTTTGTGTTTATGAAGGTCATAACATTGTGCATAAGTATGGTACAGGAAATACTGCTTCATTTTACCGTAGTTGGTTGTGACATTTTTCACATTCACACACATTGCGTTCTATAGTCTATATTGGTTGTTTTGATATTTGGTGCCTGCCACACTGGATTATAGCAATAAATGAAATGCAAAAAGAAATTTATAAACATGTTTACGTAATGCTTCCATTGACAACATTGTCTAAAACTACTTTCACAGTTCAATAGTCATGAGTGAAGCTTTGAATATGCAAATGATATAAGACAAGACCAAAAGAAATAGTGTTAGCAAGATTTGAAGCTTAAACTCTGCTGCATAGCTTAATTTTTAGATAAGCAAAACTTAAGTCAAAACTCTGCAGCTGCAGTTAATCTTGCAATGAAACATGTAGTGAGAAAGGTTTATTGTGAACGCAACATTGGCAAAGTGCAAAAAAAAAAAAATTTTTATTCTTAAATAATAATTTGTAACTCGCCTATCACCGGAGACAATGTTGTATTTACTAGTTGTTTCTTGGATTATCCCTATGCTTCTATTAAACATAAAAAGAAAAGCCATATTGAATTGTTTTAGGAAAGCCTAATACGTAGTTCGGCTAAATGCAAAGTGGAGGAGACTTCAAGACACATTGCAGTAAACTACTATGTTTATATTTAAAGTAGACTTTGATACAAGCATCACAGAATTATTAAGTAATTTAGTAACAGAAGTGACATAACTTAGATTTTATCATGTACCTTCAGTACTTGTTTTCTCTTTGGATTTTCATGTCAGAGTTTGTGAATGTTTGGCTACAGTGAAGTTAATTAGGCCCTTTTTTTTATAAATGTGGGAAAATTTACTTGTAAGTAATGTTATACTGTATTTACTATTCCTAAATATATACATTCAATCGAGATACAAACAAATTACAGTATTTCTTGAAATATAAACTGTTATTTAAATCAGTGTCTCATATCTTACATGGTTTTCTTTACATACCAATGCTCCGTTGAGAGCTAGCAATAACAATGATTAAGAGATTTGCTTGTGTTGTTCCTGATAGTTAGTTTTGTATTACATCATATCTTATACTGTATTTAGTTTCGGTACGTACAGAAGACAGAAGCACAAGTACTCACATTTTGGTACCTGACAGATACGCACGCAAATAGGACGATACATAATCGCGGAAGCGCATATCGTGACGTTTTGCTGCTTAGAGCAGTTTCCTCAGGCGAAGATACATGGCTAACTGTGGTGTGGCTACCGATGCTGATGCACCTAGAGGCCACTGGTTGAACTGATATGAGGCGGGAGATACGAAAGTTTCAAGTAGAAGAGGATAATGAGGGTGTACAGGTACGTTGGTTATGGGAAGCTGAATGACTGGGGATGTTATCTTATATTGAGACCTGGTGGTTGCCTGGATTTAGTGATATACTGATGAGCTAGTTCCCATCATCTGAGTTCAGAGCTGTTGCTTGTGGTGGGCTGCATGGGCAGCAACTTAGTTTCAGATTATCATGTTTACCATTTCTAAATATTTATACAGACTAATTAGTGCTTCTAATAGCATTGTTTATTCTGAGCTGTCATTCATTGTGTGCTGAATTTACTCAGAAAAAAATACATACAGTAACTAAATAAATAATGAAATCACAATCGTATTTTCTTTCTGTGCACAAGAGTGTGACTACGCAGTTTGTTTATAACGTAGCGGATATCAGGATTACATTTTATGCTTTTTGTTGGTCATTGCATGAAAAAAAAAAATTCACTGTACTTTACTTGAATTACTTAGTAGGTGTTTTGCAATTTTTATTATGTTTCCAAATGTGGAACACGTAGGAAGTTTCACTGTTATTTTACCAAAAAAATAGTTAGAACAGTGATCAGCCTCTGTAAATATTATGATTACATTGTTTCCTGCGATATAATTTCTTGTAATACGTATTGTAATAATTTACTACGTACAGTATTAATGTAGCTTTCAAATTTCTGTAGTAAGATTCTTCTAGAAATATTACAGAAAAGTACTTTTTTAATTCTTCTCTTACACATATAGGCAAGAAGTAAACTAGATCAGCTGTGCCATCTGTAATAAGCATTTGTTTACAAAACCAATTTTGTGATTTCTCACAAACATAATAAAGAAGAAAACTGAGACAAAAAAAACTGTGTATTGCTGTAAGAAGAGGTACAAAGTAACAAAAACTAACATGTTTTACGAATGTTTGAGGTTAGCAAGTAAAACTGTAAAATTTTGATGCTTTTATTAATAAAGTAAAGTGGATTTATATATCTCCTTGTAAATGCAAGATTATGCACTGGCAAATGTATACCTTATTTAAAGAAACACTATTCAAATAATATTCAAAATTTATAAAAAAAGGTAATATTAGTTTGAAAACTATTTGAAACACTAAAAGTACTATTCACACACCCTTACAAAGTATAAGGTAAACCACCCTGGTTTCAATATGCTAAGGATGTTTTTTGTTTACAAAAATCATAAAAGCAGAATAATTGTTACAGAATACCAAGAAATCAACATACTGGGTGAATTTCCTAACCTTTCTTGTTGTCTAGAAATGTGTACGAATAAAATCGTGTTTTAGTATCAGTTTTTAAAATAGACGGTTGCCAAATATCCAATATTCCCAGATTCAATAGTCGGTGACCACCGATTCTGTAATATACGTATGTAACATTTGCAAAATTTGTTGTAAAAAATTCAAGTGTGTCTGTAATGCATAATATAACTGTTAGAGGATGTTTGTGAAGGTGACCCGTCTCTCCAGGTAGTTGAGTGGTGTGCATGGTTTCAATCGTTAGCAGATTATTAGATAACTGCTCATCGCACTTGAGTGATGTATGTTTTGGAATAGCATTTAAAGAACATTACATGTGTGTATACCATTTCAAGTCCACCATTACTCATTGAAGTATATTTTCCATCTGCAGAAAATGTCAAAATGGGTGTTTTGATCTGTCATTTTCAAGTATGTAAATAATTGCGCAGAATATTTTAGGTGGGTACAATACACTTTATCTTTAATAATACGTTATAAAATCATAGGGTCACCTGTGAAAGTCTCATACACGTGAGAAGACTGCATACCAGTTCAGCGACTTTCACCAAGAAGCTAGGGTGATGTAGGTGCTGCCTCGTCCTTGCCACTTCCACACTTCTAGGCCTCGAACACGCAAAATACGTTCACCCAGATGGCTACCGTAAGATTTTTTATTGTTACAATGTATGTACATATTAAAAACACATACAGACAAAACCAAGAAAACAAAAACAGCACTTTATTTAAGAAATCTTAAGAAAAACTTACAGCTTTAATTCCTTTGACTAAGCAAAAATAGTAAAGTAATTATGATATAACATGTGGCTTTTTATGAACGTAATATATTTAACGTACACTTTACAAAAATTATTTGTAAGTATTGAATCTAGGACAATACTGTTACATCCGTGTTCCTCGATTCAATAGCCCCTTTAAATATTTTCTCAAAACAATGTTGCTTAACAACATGGATTCTGCATTTCTGAAAAAGACATTGTTTTGAAAATATTTAAAGCAGCTGGGTCATTCCATGTGAAATCAGCAAATGGAGGTTGCTCGACTATTTTGTATAATTTTTATAATTTAACTACGGTTACTATCATGTTCCAATAGGCAAAAACCATTTTCATTAAAATTTTATCTCTCACCGTATTGGATATAGGCCCTTTTATGCGGTGGCCCGCGCAGCAAAATCAGCTGTTGCAGCCATCTACAAAATAATCAATATTTAATTTCCCATTAAAGTTAATGTAATTTCCGTTTCTACCAACTTGCAGATAAGGGTTCACACTTTCTTGTGATTACTATAAACACA